>WNNG01000260.1:0-248978 GCA_018208015.1 Medicago ruthenica
AGCTGCATCCGCAAATCCTTTTATCTTAGCGATTACATGTAATCCAAGCTCGTGTGCCTTCTTTTCACTCACTAGCACTAATGCAGCCCGCACCGTCACTAGTCAAGTCAATAAACATCACATTATCAAAAAAAAGAGCATGTAATTTGAACCTTATGGTTGCCATACCCCCAAATTTTGGAAGGCATAGGAATTTATTAAGCAAACTTCTTGCAGCGACATACAGGACACTCCCTACAGAACTTGCTGGGAATCCCTCCAGAATTGATGAAACACTATTAATAATGGATCTTGATAGTTCATATTCATGGAAAATAGTTAATGGGAATATTCTGAGGTCTTGGAATTTCCTTAACTCTTGAGACCATCAAATATTCATCTTAGAAAATGCATATTGTATTTTCAAGAAATCCTAGAAATATAAGAAACAATTAATATTCAATCATCTCATTTTTGGATGAAGCTACATCCCTCGACTATATACAGGGTGACTTGTGAGGAATTGGTGCAAAAAGGCAAGTTGACCTCCAAGAGTGATAGAGTTCTTGTAAATTGCAATCCCCTTCAAAAGAGAGATCTTTAGGAAAGTGAGATCGAGAGAAGTCCTCTTTTATTATGAAAGTCAAGTCACTGTATATTTTACTCTAGAGTGAAGGCATTATATTTGGATCATAAAATCTTATGATTTTTCATTCACATTGGGAGGATTTTTCACGTCAAAAAAAGTCTTAGTATTGACCATCTCTTTAATTATTTTTCTTAATCACACAGAAAAGGACCTTTGTTTCGGTATTTCCCAATAGGATTCACATGGGAATCGAATATAGCATGTGTTTGTAAAATATACAATGTATACAGAAAAACACGAAGATGAGGTGAGATAGAGAGGAGGGACCTTATGCTAGAAGCATTGCCAGCGGTCACAGTACCCCCAACCTTTTTAAAGTTTGGTCCAAGCTTCCTTAACTTTGCAGCATCAAACTGGCAACATGGATAAGAAAACTATTAAACGAAACACAAGAGTTTTCACTGTATACCAAAAGAGAGCAAGTATATTTCATACAAAAACTCCAGTTGAAGGCTTCTACCTTATTAATGAACTCTGGTATGTATACAACACATATACATGACAATAACAATTTAAACCTAAAATATGAGTATGCACGACATACTATATGGTACATTCAAGATAGTTCACATGTTTCTGAATTAATCTATTTACCTTTCCCAAACCTTCATCTTTATCAACTAGTGTGGAGGGCTTTCCTCTTCCACTGAAAATTTCAACCTGCAAGAAGCAGAAAGTGTTAATTGAAAATCACAACAACAAAATAAGTTATCAAGAGTTTCAAAGTAGGCATGAACCATAATCATACCGGAACTATCTCCCAAGCAAAATGGCCACCATTTTGTGCAGATATTCCTCTCTCAAAGCTTTGAATGGCATAAGAGTCCTGAGAAATAATATATACATATTATAATAGCAGAGCAAAACAAAGTAATCAAACCTCATTCAACTAAGGATTCTAAGGAGTTGAAAAAATGTTCAAGGGACATATATTACTCAAAAGAAAGTTCAAGGGGGTAGTCTCATATGACTAGAAGGTACGCTCTCAAATCAAAATTAGGAAATACATCATTAAAGCAAAAACATTGCTATTCCAAAACAAAGAAAACTGGTCACGGCGATCGGAAGGGTCATGGCCCTATCGACCACACTGGCAGATTTTCAGATGTTCATATTGATTAAGATAATTGAAGCAGTAAAGGGACTTAAGTTAATAAAGTAAGAAAGCGAGAAGCTAGCAAAATTCCAACTGATCCATTTGCTAGGGAACACTACCTGCTGATCTCTAGTTATGGCATGCTGATCTGCACACATTTCTGCACAAACTCCCATGCCGAAGTCATTATAGACATCCCAAAGGCCATCTTTAAGCATACCATCAATGATAGTATCATGTCCTAACCGAGATCCCTTCCTGATTTAGATACAGAATATGTTGATAATGAACATCAAGAACTAACCAAATACTCCTAAAAAGATGCTTAAAGAAAGTTGGACTTCATCAAACGCTAACTTATAAGCTGCAACTAGGTAGCATAATTTGAACATGGTAGCTAAGACAAAGTCATCCCATTAAGCTCAGCATATATCATCAGATTTCACAACATTTTATCAACAATTCACGAAAGAGAAAGGACAAAACCTTGCTTCTGCAATGTACTTTGGTGCATTTGACATGCTTTCCATACCACCAACCACAACAACATCATTGGAACCCAACTGAATGGTTTGTGCTGCTAACATGGTAGCTGCAATAAAATAGATGAAACCATGATTTCAACCCAGACTAAAAAATCGACATATTTAAATGGGAAAGTACCCTTTTACAAAACCACAAAAAAGGAACATACCTTTCATCCCAGAGGAACAAACCTTGTTAATAGTAGTGCAGATAACAGATGTAGGTATTCCAGCACCTAATGCAGCCTGTCTAGCAGGCGCCTGCCCTAAATTTGCACTAAGAACATTCCCAAAAAACACTTCTTGCACAAGTGATGGATCAACATTGGCTCTCTTGAGAGCAGCTGCAAAATTTTGATAAATATTTGTCAACTTAGATTCCGGTTTGGATGAACGGAATAAATTTAGCGCTTATAGCACAAGTGAAAACAAATTGAAATAGTTTTGACATAAGTTATAAGGTATCGCTTTGAATGAATGAATGAATAAAACCTTTAATAGCGAGTGAGCCTAGGTGTGTAGCAGAAAGAGAAGATAGGGATCCAAGGAAACCACCCATTGGTGTCCTTGCAACACCAACAATACAAACATCTGTAACCAAAACAAAACTTATGAATTTTGTTTCCAACTATTGATATTGTTAATGGTATCATGAATCTAGCTAAGGAATTAATTAGTAAAAAGAAACCTCGAGATTTTGAAGACATGGAGAGCGTAGCAGCAGGAAACAGAAATATTATATGTTTGTTTTTACAATCAAAACGAGAAATGAAAAGTAATGAGATTGAGTGAGAGAGAGATGAAATCAATGAAACAAAGACAACGTTGGAGAACTAAACTAAATACGACACGACACGGCAGTATGATCATATCGTTACGTGTTGGGGGGAACCCACACCCACTTCACTTCAATATAAATATAGTCATCGACTCGTTTCTTAGTATTTCTAAAAAAGTTATAACAAACAAATGTTTTTTCAACAAAAAAACAATGAAACTCTAATTCAATTCTCGATACCGATGCCGATACCGATATTATTAAATTGAATGTCTTCGTTTTACACTCTACAATTGTATGTATTTACTCCCTCCCTCCTTAATTATAAACATTCTTTCAAAAAAAATATATATATATTTTACTCTCTTCGGTCCTTATTATAAGAAAATTTTCAAAAAAAAATATGTCACAACTTTTAAGGTGTAATTATTGCTTAAAAGACTTTTTTATCCTTCATTTAATGTTTGTCTTTTCAATATTAGTGGATGTATTTAATGTTTCACAACTTTCTATAGGGGTATATTTGTAAAATTATTTAAAAAGTTATAACTATTAATGATTATATTGGTTTTGATATTTTTTTGTTTTCTTCTTATAATAAGGACCGGAGGGAGTATACAAATGACTAGATGCATTTATTTATTTTTAAATATATCCATAATTAATACTACTAACTTATCTTGAAATATAAAAAAATCAAATTTAATACACATACCAACAAACAAAATAGACACATTAATTACACTATTAACTTTTCTTAAAAAATGTTAAAAACACAGAGATGGTTTATATACAAAGACAGAGAGAGTAAATTTCAAGTGGTTTACCATTTCATCCGCACAACAAAAAAAAATTACAAAAAGTAAACTTTTGCAAGAATTGTGCATTTATTATTTTGACAAGCATTTAAAAAAATTACTAATTTTCTAAACAATATGTTTATGACACTTACACTCCCCTCAAATAGCACACAGTTAGATTGCTCTAGCTTTAACATAGTCGTTGATTATGATCATCCGAGGTGAAGTCGTGAAAATGGTTTAACGAACGAAGGTAGTATTTTTTATCAATAGTGAAGGTATAGTATAAGATCCAAATCCTAATTGCTCCTTCCTTGTTAGTTATACTTGTTACTGTCATTTTAAGTTTGAGTAACCAATACATGATTAAAAATTAACTTTATAATGAATATAATTTATGCAATATTTATATGAATATTTTAGTAAAATTTTTAAATGTAAAACATGAATATCATGTTAAATTAATCCCACTGTCCTCCGGGTGATTTAGCAACAAATCTTGAACTCTTCGCCTGTTTTTGGTGTCCACGATTCCTTGCAGTTAAGGAGTTGATAGTATGACTGTCCTTAAAAGTTTCATCAATTAACACTAAAGAGGTATAAATATAAATATACGAAATATACGAATGCAATTATCCCCACGTATATCTGTACACATTGTTGATTTTGTCCCGGTCAATTATATCATCTATGTCAACACCTTAATGAATCATATGCTGAACCTATCACCCTGTACTAACAAAAGGTCATTTAGCATAAACACACCCCTATAAAACCTTTCAAATTTTCCTTTCTGAACGATGGAATGACCAGTGTAATTTTACATTCTACAGGCTGACTGCAACAAGATGTGCAAAGCATATTTATAAGTATGTTAATAAACTATAGATCCTCAATTCAGCAGTCATCTTCATTCACATCGGCACCTGTATTTCTACAGCACCGCCTCTGCAACTATCTTGACAATAAACAAGCTTCAACGGTTAAACTGCTCACCGCACCTTCCCTGAGCTTTTCTTCCCCATCCGACAGTTCCATTTGATCTGAATCAGTCATTCTCAACGATGAGCTTAGAGCAATTACAATAAAACAGACATGTTATGCAAAGGCTTAGTTATTTACCAAAGGAATGTCGTCAGAAATCTCAGCAATGCTGACATCATCAGGACTTGATGGCTCAATATGTGATTTCTCCGTTTCTCCAGGACTATCCCCAACATCGCTGTTATCTTGTTCCCCTTCAGACTCTGATTCTTCTTCACTATGAACACTTTCCCTTTCAGATGATTCATCCACTTTCTTCTCTTCTGAGCTATATTGCGGGACACTCTCTCTATCTTCAGAAATCCTCTCACTATAATCTCGCTTATCATCGTCTGATTCTTCAATATGACGAAAGTTCTTGGTTGTCTTGAGCCGCTTTCTTCTGGGAACTGATCTTACTTTCTTGTTAGATTTCTTCCCCTTTTTTGTGATTTCATTGTACACTGCTGTCAGTTCCTCTTCTGAACCACCTAGCAAATAAAATTGGTGATAAGTCATGGGTGTAACATTCATTTCTAACCCAAATTATCAATCTAATAGTGAACCATATCATATATTTTAAGACGCATTACCTGAGTCTGTCTCATCAGCTTTAGAGATCATGGTCTCTTCAGGATTTGATATCTCAGAAGTCTCTTTGGCCTCCTCTTGATAGAAATCACTTTTTGATGCATATTTTTTTCTAGGTTTTGCAGGCTTGCTTGGAGATTGTTTGCCATTAACTCTATAAGGCAGGTATACAAATGATAGTGATTAAAATTTAGAACAGAAAAACAAATCAAAGATGTGTAATAACAATCTCATCTGCTTCAACTCACATCTTTTTTTTCTTTTTACTTGGTGAGCCACTTGAACCTTTAAGTTTGTGCCCAGAACTACAGAGCAATATAAAACATTAGTCCATGAAATGGAGACAGCATACCAAATAGGGTATAAGACAAAGTTAAGTAGCCAGTGTAGACACAACTCAACAATCAACTAAAATAAAGACTAATTTGTTAACGGAATACTTACGTTTCAAGTGAAGTGTGTTTTATCTTCTGGTAAGAAATTCAAAAATAAAATGCATCAGATATTCTGATTTTAATTAATCATAACTGATATCTTCTAGAGGAAATGAAAAGTGAACAAGTAATCATAACTGATATCTTCTAGTGGAAATGAAAAATGAACCAATTACTTCAGAGAAAGGAAGAGCACTAAATAAACTGGAAACCTTAGTAGATTTGCGACCCTTGTCCAAAAGCTCCCAGCGCTCCTTTTCCAAACGGAGTATTTCTACATCCCCGTCATCGTATAATATCTTCCACATGACATCAGTAATGTGTATCAGAATTGTAAAAAACAAACAGATAGCAAGCAGGAAATCTTTGTGCTGAATTCAGAGGGAAGTTAATCATATTTAGCTTACCACATGCCTTTCTTTTAAAGAGTCATAAGACTTAATAGTGCCTCCATAATACCTGTAAAACATTGATACATCAACATGAGAACTACATTCGAAAAGAATTAAGGTTTTCAAAATCACTTACTTCTTGTCCGTAGGCCACCAAATTTTAATTCTGCAACCAATTAGATCTTCACTGTCAATTTCTCCTCTTTTCATTGCACACTGTAGATGGTAAAACAAATCAAACAAAATGACCAAAGAGACAGGCAGGAACACAACTATGACATACCGAAAGTGGAAAAGCTTGTAAATAGAGTTTACCTTTGTCAATCCCGCAACACGTTTTCTTTTAGTCTTTTTACCAAAACGTGTAGGTGACTTGGAATTATTACTGTAGTCCTTTTCACTTTGTTCCAAATCGTCAGGACTCTGCATCCGAGACAAAAAAAAGATAGAAGTCTGCCTTGAGAAATTACATCCTATATAGCAGTCTAATGCCACAGTAAGGTCTGTACCTTCATGACATGATCATCATGTTTTATTCGACTCATCATTATGATGGCTTTCAGAACCCTTAAATTTTTGTTTTTAATGAGGACACTAACAAGTCTTTGACCATTATTCTCTCCATAGTTTCGCTATCTGTACCAGGGTTAATTTCTGCATCCAACCTTAAATTTTCTCCTGGGGAATTTTCTCTGAAACTCTTCGAGATGCATTTAACGTAGTAGTTGATAATCTTGGTTTACATGAGCAGAGGAAGAACTACTACGTTTAGACACTGGAGCAGGTGTTGTTTCATCCGTTTTTCTTTTTCGACCTGTAGCATGCTCTGGAACCTTCGGTGTTTTCGTACTTAAAGAATGTTCATGACCATTGCATGTTTCAACATTAGTAGATGACCCCAAGTTGTCCAAGTCAGCTTGTCTGACCATATTCAAGATACCAAAATCATTTTCAACCTTTTCTGTTTCAGATGGCACAGGCTTAATCTTTTTCACTTTTTTGCCACAAATTCCCTGAGATTTGATTTGCTTTAACATCACTCCCAAAGTTACATTTTCTTCATTGTCCTTTGAAGCTTCATCCTCCACTAATTGGGATTGAACCTGATGTAAAAGCAGCATAATTACATGGTTATCAAAATTTTAAAAGTAACTTTTCAGTTGCATAAAACATACCATCTCTAGCTCAAGAGATTCAAAGTGAGCCAAGGAGATATCATCCACAACCCAGCTTTTCACTTCACTTACCTGCCAGATGAATTCAGTTGCATTAATTGAAGCCATCGGAGATCTTATAGATGTTAAAAATAAATAATAATAATAATAATAATAATAATAATAATAATAATAATAATAAAAATAATAATGTTCAGCTTATTTCAAGAATACATCAGCTGAGAGAAGACCAGTACAACATATTCAGTTTTGGTTAACTCAAGGTATCTAATTTATTCAGTTGAAAGAAGGTAGTGTTATTCAACATGTGTCAAAGCATCTAAACAAAACCACCCAAAGCACATTCATCAAACAATAAGATGAAATGAAGCATAATTGAAAGGAAATGTTTTCCCGTAATAAAACCATCCTAGTGTATTTAGAATAGTTCAAGCATCAGCCATATTTAATCAACTAAACGATCAGATAACACACGTTAAGTCGAAGTAGCAAGCATCTATAACTTAAATGTGCAAACACTCAATGGTTCATTAAAATATAAAACTAGCATATTCAGGTAATAATATGACGCAAGTAACAGCAATGATATTAATCAATCTCAATTCAATAAAAGGTATCCTATCTAAGAATAAGAAATTTTCGGAAAGCATTTTATACAATATGAAAAAGGATACTTGGCATGCAGGAAAGACCGAAAAAGAGCATACCACAGTGCCATTTCCTTCCTTCTTCTCAAATGCTTTGTATAGCATTGGAGGTAGAGGCAACAAATGGGACAATTCTTGCAAATCAACATCCTTCTGCACTAATCTTTTAGTTATTGCTAACCCAAGGTCGCACATTGCATGAGAATTCTGGAAATTCACTCACCAAAAATATAAATTATAATATATTACAATTTGCAATGTTTAACTAGTTACAAGTAAGGACAAAATTATTCTCAACCTTTGTCTTTGAGGTGTCTATTGTATCTTCGGAAAGTTTTATACTCTGAAAGATGGAAATGATAGTAGATATAATTTCCTTTTCTTTCTTAGTAGTAGCTTCTTCTGACCTAGCACCTTCATCTCTTTGAAGTAATATTGACAATATTAAGTGCAGCTGCCTAAAATGTCAAAACAGAATATACATTTAGTAAAAATTAACATTCCCAACACATTATATGTTATGAGGTTTGTTAAAAAGTAAATTTGTAGGTATAGGTGCAGTTGCAATCCTCGTTCATATTTCAAATCAGCAACATATAAGCAGGTATTTTTGAAGTACAACAAGTCAGTAAATCAGATAAAAAGAAAGCATCAGAGCCAAAGCCTTCACTGAACATACACTCCCGTGCAGATCTTTAAGGTGCGATTCCAAATTAAGATTTTTATAAGCTTTCCATAGCATGTGAAAATAATACTGTAAAGCCTAGTATGCATAAAGGCAAACTTTTTAAAAATCTTCAATTTAATAAGCATGTGGCATTCTACTCAAGTTCAAACTAATGAGAACCAAATATTAACATTACACATTTTGATATAGACTTTGTCTAATGTGCAAGTAAATTAGTCTTACACCACGCACAAGTTTGTTTTTCACCACTGGATCAATAAGTCTCATCATATCTCATTTGAACCAATGGTGAAAACAAGTTTGTGCATGGTGCAAGACTTGTCTCACTTGTGCACCATAGACTTGGCCTTTGATACAAGTCATAAAATCATTATACAGAACCCCATAATTATTAATTACCATAAGTAAACTAAATCACCTCCATCCCTTCTATTCCAGGTTAATGGCTTTCATTAGTTTGAGTCTTTTCATACTTTTTTTTCGAGGAGTGTCTAAAAATAGATTCAGCATAGAGATATCTTAAGTGGGTAATATTGTACCGGTATATATTATCATATGCTCCAACATCCTTGCACTCCTCAACATTGGGACATGAGTTATGAGCAAGTGCATGAACTAGGTATGGAAGGATGTATTCCGGGTAAATGGGAAAGGAATTTGCATCTGATTGCACCGGAATTTTGTCGTGCCTTTGCCTGGTAGTACATCTGAATAATGTCTGCCATATTATGCTTATCCTGCATTAACATGAACAAAAACTAAATTAATGTCAAAGAGCGGAAAATTGCAATTGTGGAAAAGACAACGCAACAACTTACCTCTGCAAATTCATGTGGCTTGGATCCAAATATGTTGAATAAGAAGGCACATGCATATTTGGCATCCAAAACACGGTCTTTAATATATTGGTGAACTTTGCTTAAAAGAACCTTCTTAGCTTGAGGAAAGCTAGTCTACAAACTCAAAAGAAGACAATGAGAATCATTTATTTCAACATTGAAATGAAAATTTCTATTACATATGAATAGAAGACTTCTATCCTTATAATAATGTGGTTAAAAATTATAAACGCTCAAAAGAAATTAAATAAACAGAAGAAAAGCCCACCTGAGTTACCCGTAAAGTTAAGTGGAAAAGATCAACAGGTATATATTGATCCCAAAGCCTTGACAACCGAATAACAGCCTTTGCAGAAGCAAGCTTCAAATGGGCCTTATCAACTGGACTGCAAACGAGCATAAATGAATACATAGTGTTAGGACCCAGTATGAGAGGGTGTCTTGAGTAATTAGTAGGTGGTTAATTAGGTTTAAGAAGATTATTAGTAAGTGGTCCATTAAGATTAAATGATAAGTTTTCTGTTTAGGGCTAAAGTAGGATTCCTCACTAAGTTGTGTTGGAACTTTACTCTGGGAGTAGTTAGAGAAACTCTCTACTGCTATCATCGTACTATTTTCATTACTATCAATAAAAGCACCCTGTTTTCCTTAATTGTTATCTGTTTCTTCATCTTGCTTGTGCAGTGTTCGGTTGGCTAATTGTAGGATCCATTGGTCACATACCTTGATTGCAGGTCCTTTGATATTTCACCATAAGATAGCATATTCCTAAGGATATCCAGAAGACTGTCAATATCAGGACGAACATGAGCATCTTTGAAAGGCAGGTAGCTCTTTACTAAGGTTTTGATGCCATATATCTGCAGCAACGAAAGAAAAAGAAGGGGCACATAGAGAGACATAGAATAAAATGTTAACCGGGAAGCCAGCTCAATGTATTTTCAAATGCACCTACAGAGCAAAATTGTATCTTAAATATCTTAAACAGAAGAGACTAAGTCCTACCAACCTTCAACATGCAAAGATCGCTTTTATCATCCCAAGATGTTCTAGTGAGATCTTCTTTCTGAAACAGAGAAGCATACATACAGATTAAAATCAAATACTTCTACATTTATTTTATAAAGCACACCATTCAGCGGGATTTTAAATGCTTACACCATCGCTTTTCAGAATCTTGTTTGTTATAAATTCTTTAATTTCACTCTCTCTAGTCTCAAAAACAGGTATTGCATTCTGCGCAATACACCCCAGAGACTGCAGTACTGCAGGAAGATGTGTGTTCTCATCCAGCATATCTACAAGTTTCTGTATAGATATGACAAAAATTATAGTGAAAGGAAAAAAAATGAGTATGTTTAAAATAAACGAATCAACTAAATGAAACCTTGTATAGAACAGAAAGAGACATGAGGCCGTCATCCTTTGTTATTGCAGCCAATGCATGGACAGCATATTTTGCCTGTCTCCGACTGCCTTCTAAACATAACCTCTCCAATATAAGGTTGACCGAACTGCGTAAAACAAGGAGATAATAAGAAATTCTACAGGGAAATGGATTTAAAAGATTAACAATTTTAAAAGCAGCACCTTGCCGTTGCTGAAAGTTGTTTACGAAGAGTAGCACCAGCCTTAGCTAAAACATTCAGAACACCCACTTTAATAATATCATTATTATCCTTCAGTAGATTCACCAGTTCCTCCTCACTACAACTAAGAACCAATGGACAGAAACGGGCAATTATCTGCAGTTTATCACAAGTTAATTTTCAAATAAGAAAATATTTTTCTTTTGAATACTAAATCTGTGTATCCACAATGATGCAAACCACACCACAGTTTCATAGCAGAAATACTTGAGGATAAAGTTATTAGAGAAGGATACTGAAAAATTAAAAGCATCCAAATTCCAAACACATGACAATGTCACTTGTTAAAAACTATTCTATAACCTTTTCCTGTCAGCTTAGGCATTTAGGGCTTATCCTATCATACATATCAAACAAACCCTTAGGATATCAAAGCTTCTTTTAATTAATTAAGTCTTATCATATCATACATATAAAAAATAAGTTACTTGTATTCAAATATATATATATATATATATATATATATATATAGGGACCAAACAATCAAAAGTTTGATCCACGTCAGTTACCATTCTCAATTCAAAGATTCCATCCGGGAATCTGATTATTTCAGACTTAAAGCTTAAGGGATTTTCACTCAAGAGGCTGAATTAGAGATATAAATAAAAATCATTTCTGACCCTTCTCCTAACAGCATAAGTTTTTGGAAAAATCAGCACTTACTATACACAATCATCCTAAGTCCACAAATACCAATTAATCAGCATCAACATAAAGCACAATTTGCAACATCATTGTAAGCAAAAGCTGGAAACTATTTATTCATTATTTGTCCCAGAATTCATGGATAAATGTTAACGAACTACGTGCAACAGTCCAAGAGACCTAAAAATGACATGCTCTTACCACCAATAAATTCATGCAAGACTGTATACGCTGAGCATTCTCTGCAGATTTTTGAGCTACAATTTCTTCAAGAATTGCTTTTACATGCTCCTTGTTGAAAAGCACGTAGGAGCACTTCATAGAGAATGAATTCAGAAATTCATAGAGAGGATGTTTCACGCCAAGTATTTTAAGTAAATCATCCTACAGACAAGAAATAAATAAATAAACAAAATTGTTCACAATCGGCAAATAACAAAGTCCAAGGTACAGTTTCTTTCTTTAACTACAAAAATATTTATTAAAAAACGCATAATAACAACAAGGCTAACATTTAGATGTTGAAACTTGTGATAGTGTTCCTTAGTATAATCTAGAGTATAGCTAACAGACCCCTAACATTCATGATTTGTTTGAAATTACAGCACTGAATCTATGCAGTTAATCTTATTGATACCAAGAAATAATGTTCGTAACGGCTACAGGATAGTAGATCTAGAGACAGATGTAGTGGTATCAGATTCTGAAGATCGTTAACGTTAATTTTAGTTTAAGCTAGTTGCCAGTTCAGTGGTTAATAATTTAATACAGGCTTGTGTTAAGATTATAATGTTGATAATATAATACTGGCAAAGTGAAAGAATAATTAATCAAATCTATAGTCAAAAAGCAAGAGAAAGCCAGTGTTTTTGGCAATACCATCCGTGGAGGCAATTAATGATAGTACTGGAAAGAGTTAAAATCAGAAATAAAAAAAGAAAAAAAAAAGGAGAAAGTAAGCACCCAAGTTCAGGAAATATTTGTAAATTGTATATATCACAGGAATTGAGCATCAATTTCAATAATATAGCTCTCATATTCACTTCAACGACTAATGTATATACAGTTTCTAGCAATGATCTTCCAAAAAAATGCATCATTGAAAACATATCTATCAATCATTGATTAATTTTACCCGATAAGCGCGTGCTTGATGGAGGCTAGTATGTGGATCAACAAGATTTGCCAAAATCTTCCAAATATTAGCATCTGTTAACTGTTCGAGAACCTGGAAATTCTCTTCGGCCTTTATGGGTTCACCAAACGAATGGGACATTACTTTGAAACAGAATCGAATCTTCTTTTGGACCTCAGGAACATCTTTATCCTGCATTTAAATAAGAATCAATGCCATTGTCGTTAAATTCCCTACGAGAAGTTCATTTTTCCAACTTACAAAATCACATACCTGATGCTTCTGCCTCAGAGACAGATACTTTTGCATCTCTTGCTGTAACCTGTTACAAGAGAAATACCATACAAATGAAATTTTTATTGATTATTGATGTTGAGAAACCAGAGAAGTCAACCAGGCTTACCTTTGTTTCTGCTCCAATATCTTTTCAAGAGCCTTGACCTCCACTTTATCAAATCCAGAGAAAATTTCAACCCAATGTTTAACAATATCACTAGTTGAAAATTCTACTGGAAATACGGATCCACATAAAACAGATTCAATTATATCAGATCTGCATAATGAAATGAACAGAAAAAACACATGATTAGAACGCATCTAACATGAAAAAATAGAAATGAAAAGTGGAAAGCCAAACCAAAAAGGAAAAAATAGAAATAAAAAGTAGCAAAGATGCTAAAGAATTCAGCACAAGTGTGTCACCTGAAATCTTTGTCATAGAAACATCTAACGATTTTCCCAGGAATCCAGTCATATTCATTGAGTTTGACTGTTTCACAGCTATTCTCACAAAAAACTCTATGCACTTCAGCCAATCTCTCCATAGTATACTTTTTAACAAGTAGCTGCAAATGTAAAGTAAAAAAAGGAAATGAGATACCATAGTCAAATCAACAAAAGGTTGGATAAAAAAGACATGAAGACCAAAATTTAGAGATATACATACAGATTTATCACGAAGCCGTTCCGCAACAAGTTTCACCGTTTCAAGTGGGATTGCATTTAGGGCATGACATGCCACATCACATATAACAGCCACAACTTTCTTTCGAACATTTTCATCAAAATCCAGCAGCCGTTCGCAAAGAGCAGCTAAGTTCAACTCAAATAAAATCAGCAGGTATAACATAAAGATTAGAAAAAGCATAGACCAACTAGATGTTTGTGTTTATTGCACTCACATAATATTTGAGATGCTTCCGCTCTAAAAGGATTCAACAGCAGACAGTTCTTTACATGCTCAATGGCAGACATCCGAACCTCAACAACTCTATCAGACAACCTCTTTAAGAATTCTGAAAATATAGGCTGAAATGCTTCAGGAATGGAAGTTCCGGGAATAGAAATCATATCGCCAACCAAGTTCATTGCTTTCAAACGGGTTTCCAATTGGTCAGTCTACAAATTTCCGGATTACAAGTGAGAAACCAGACATCAAAGGAGAGCAAAAAGTATTCTTTAACCGAACTCGTGAACAAAATTAATGATGCCAAAATGACTGATATTACAACTTTATACATTTCAAAACTCAGAACTTCCACAAAGCATAACTAAGCATATTGAAGAAAATATTGTAGCAATAAGGTTATAACAAAGGAGATGCATGACACTGCTCGAAGCCAATAAACCATCAATTACCAGTAGCTCTCCGGTCACATAAGGGAGAACTCCAGATAGGATCTGAGGAGCACAGCAATAGAGATCATAGATAATGCCATGGTATTCAATTTGATTGTTCACTAGCTTGCTATCTCCAGACATTAATGATAGCAGAAGTTGTTTAATGCTGGATTCAAGTTTTCCCACACAATGCTGTATGACATTCATGGCAAGTCTTTTTGCAGCCATAGTAACACCCTGGAAATAAAATTTGAAAAATCACACTTCTTAAATAATAATGGAATTTAGAGCAGTAAAAGCATTAGCTATCTGCCTTCAAGAGGAAAAAGAATTTATAAAAAGTAAATACCTTGTTTCCGCGGCCTAATGTAGAAAGTAAGATAGATAACAGATCCCCGTGAACATCCTCACTCTCTTCTAAGAGAACCACCATTATTGTTTGCATGGATGACAAGACACTTTCTGGATGATCATCTCTAAGAATGAAACAAAATATATGGGTTAACAATTATTAATCCAAGGAGGAATTTTTCAAGAAAGAAGCATAGAAATTTTGGCCTACAAGAAAATGGCTAGGACGTATCTTCTTAGCTCTCATTTTAGTGTCTGAAAGTGTCAAGTTTCAAAAATGATAACCAAGCCTTGTCCCACTAAGTGGAGACTGTATGTAGCAATACATTACTTGCTTCTCAAAAACACCACATTCCAGGTATGCAGAGATGTATAGTTTGTCTAATTATCTTTAAATCATTTGTCATTATTAATTTCTTATACGACCAGGTAAAAGAACAAAAGAACTAGAGAGGGAATAGCAGAAACTTTCAGGAGGGTAACCCGTATTTATAAGTAATTAATAATAGCACACACTTGACGACTAATTATAAGATTTTATGATGGACAAACCTGGCAACCGCAACGAAAGTACTGAACATTTCATTCACGAGATCATCACATTCAAGATCCAACATCACAACACACGACCTATATTTTGCAAGTGTCTCCAATATGACAACTCTCCGTCCAAAGGATGGACCGCTAGTATCATTTAGACCACTAAAAGTGCTCACAATCAACCGAAAGGTATCCTGCAAGGAGATTTAACATGGGTTAGGACAAAGGATAATCATAAATAATGTCCCAACTTTTTTTGGCACAAGCTAAAATGGAGATAATTGCCCTTTTAAGTTGTGAATATGAAAATGAATTATAAGTAAGTAAGTAAGTAAAAGAAAGACACCTTAAGAATTTCATCATTATAAGGAGCTTCAGGTGCAGTGATCCGAGTTATCTCACAAATACATGTTGCAACTAGAAGCTTGACATCCTTATCTTGGTGTTTCAGTAGTTCTGGCTTAACAATTGCATTAAAAAAGGGATTCATTGAATCTCTTGTAGTAGTCAAAGGTGACTGATCCAACTCAGCAAGGTATGTGGTCGCTTGCTGCATGAAGGAAAAAAAAAAAACATTTTGAGGTAAGAAGGGCTAATAGATGCCAAAAGAAAAACACAGTAGCTTCATAACAGACTAATTTCACAACACTAAGAGCCGGTTTGGATAAACTGTCAACAAATACCTATGGTAAAAGAAATATTAAAAAATCTTAAATAACCAAGTATATATTTTAGATAACAGCTTCTTGTTTATTAATAAAAATTAGCTGCGGCATCTCAACTCTTTCAAATACTGTCATTAAACTACTGGATAAACACCTATAAGCTTACACAGACTTTTTCATAAGTGATGAACATAAACCTCATTTTAATTGAGAAGCTCTCAACTAATTAGTTGTTAATCCAAACAGAGCCTATTTCCATATAAACAACTAATCCCACATTCACAAACATTCCTTTCTGATTCAGTTGCAAATTTCAGTATATGTATCTAAAATTAACCTAACTTAAAGTTTTATCAAAGGCTTGGTTTTTCTTTTTGTGTTAACCCTCTAGTAAGAGTTGTTCCACTAAGGGACCGAATTCAGGTTCTCCTATACAATTCGTCATTTAACTGTGAGCTCATAACAACAAGCATAGTAATAAATCTAGCACAAATAGTAATTTATTATTTCCAATTGAAGAAAAACCTAATAACATAAATTAATTAAGACCTACATACAGTTATAGCTAGGTTTTAAAAGAAGAGCACGAAATTGAATGCATTAAATCTTAATCCTAAAAGAACTTAGCTAAATAAATAAATAATTGTTGAAGGTTATAAATTGAATTGGAAGATGAAAAAAGAAAAAAAGAAAACCTTCAAGAGTTTGATGAGAGAGTCTTTGGAAGTAGGAACGATGATATCGAACTTGGATCCTAACTCCTTCAGTTGCTGCAGGTAATGACCCTTCGAAGAAGAAGAAGAACCCGCCATAATTCTCTTAAACGATGCCGTTTCACTCTTCTTCTTCTTCTTCTTCTTCTTCTTTCACTTTCATGAGTTTCACACGAGAAACGAATGAATGAACGAACAAAGCTCAGAAAACGAATTACAAGAAATATGACAAGAAGAAGAAAAAAAAGGGTTTTCTTTTTGTCTTACGTTTTTCTTCTCTTTTATAACACCCACCCCAATTTTACTCCTTATTCCCACACTCAAATATTTCACGTGCTATTATTATAAATATTTTTATTTATTCTAAATCTTTTTTTTTACATTTTTAGTAAATAATTTCATATCCTAGTTTTTGTTTTTTTATCTTCCCATTCTTTTCTTATTTTGCTAAAACATAAAATTTAGAGTGAAGATTAACAAGATATATAATAAAAAATTATAACGGTGTTCCCTCAAAAAAACTGAAGACCTCCGAGCTAAAAGAACACTTACAAAAAAATATCAATTATACCACTAAGGCTTTGTCTGAAGTTTAGAGGGGAGGGGAGGGAAGGGCTTTCGAGGGTTGGAAATATGAAAAAAAAATAGAAAATCTTTCACTTTTTTAAAGAGTGTTTTTTAAAATAATGATAAATCAATGTTTATGATTAATATATTTTTAGTTGTAAAAGTATTATAACAACATAGATTAAATTTAAAAAATTTATGTAAACTCTCCTTCAATGCAATTTTTTAGTTCCTCCAAATGAGGAGGACTTCTTCCACTCACTCCTTTCTTTTTTTTCCAAACACCTCCCTTCACTTCCCTTCCCTTCCAAACTCGAAAACAAAGTCTAAGAGTATCAATACAGCTAGAATCCGAAACTCTAAATCTAAAATTTGTCTTTTTCGTTTTTATCACTCGAACAAACTCTCTTGGAGTTAATTTTCCTTTGATTTTGTAACAGTTATTCTCTACACACAATTGCAGAGATTAACCCATCAATTCGGGTCATAATAGATGGTAAAACTCTTTCCTAAGACCTTGTTTGGAAGTTTGGAGGAGAGGGAAATGAAGGCTTTGGAGGGTTGGAAATATAGGGAAAAATTGTGATATCTTTCACATTTTTTGAAAAAGTGGTTTTTTAGATAATGATTATGATTAATATATTTTTAATTTTAAGAATATTATAACTACATAGATTAAATTTGAAGAATTTACGTAAACCCTCTAAAACTCCTCAAAATCCTCCTCCGATACAATTTTTGAGTTCCCCGGATAAAAAGGATTTTGTGTTAGGAAGAAAAAAATGAACCCCTAAAGTCTTCTCCTCTCAACATCATCTATTTCTTCTATTTGTTCCTTCCTTTTTTTCAAACCTCTCATCTGCCGTCCCATGGTTATATTTTCATGATTGTATTCAAACTTCAGATTTCCGATTAAACTTAGAAACTATATTTTACCATCTGATTCAAATGTTCTTTGGTTTTACTTCATTTCCTTTCCTTTAATCTTTGCTACAGCTGCACTTGCATATGTTGATATAAATAGCTGCCAATTTGCATTCTTTACTTTCATTCATTGGATCAAGCACATTTCTTTACTAATGACAACATACATATGAAAACATTATTTTATTATTTCATTATAGATATTTTAATGACAAAATTACTCTTAACAAAAAGTAATCGTTTTCAAAAAAATAATATTAATTTAAATTTCTTAAATAATTCTTGACTTAAATCAATTTCATTTTTTCTATATTTTCATATGTTTATAAATTTTGTGATTTTATTTTCGAAAAAGTTTAATGTCAAGATTTTAAATTATTTACATCATATAAAACGACAATATTATTGTTTTGACAAAATTATCCACAATTTAATAAAATTAATTATTGATATTTACATATTTATTACATTAATAAGTTTATAATTAATATCTTTAAATATCAAGTTTCATTTTTAAATTTTCATTTTTAATTAGAAATATTTGAATATTATAATATTATCTTTTTAAGGCAAAAAAATAATTATTCAATCGAATGCTAAAATTAAGATGATATTTTTTTGACAAAAAAAAAATAAGATGATATATTATCATGCGTATTACAATTACATAAAATAATAGATAAAGTTAAAAGTATATTTTTATAATAACTTTTTTCTTCAAATTAAGTGAAATAGCAAAATTAACCCTCAGGACCTAGAGTGTATGATCCTAGGCCTAGCTCATTAAAAAGCATGTTTTTTTCAAAAACATAATATTACATTGTATGTTTAAAAAAAGGGTTAAAAAATAAAAGAAAGTCTTGCCAAAATTTTATAGGTAGCATAACTTTTCTTTAAAGTTCAAAGTGAAAAAATTCAAAACTCTTGTAACCTCATATTAATTGGGGTCATGAAAATATTTAGATTTTTTTAATTTAAAAAAAAAGTTACAATAACTGTGGAATTTCGAAGCCATGTCAATAACTTATTTTTTTAAGAGGTTAAAATAGATTATTGTATTACTGAATTGAAAAAGTCATCCAGCACAAGACGTGTCTAAAGAGACTTAAAAGTTAAAAAGTTACAATGATACAATGTTTGAACAAAATAAAAACAAACCAACGAGAAAAAAGATAAAAGCTAAGTTACAACATTTAAGTAAAGAAAATGATTTAGCTTTAAAAAATTGTAGTCAAAATCGAACAAAACATATTTCGAATTAAAACACCAATATGCTATAAGCTTAACCTTTTTCCTTAATGAACGAAAAAGTTATATTTCTTATGTTCAAAGATTCGTCTATTTCTCTCTTTTCAGATAGATAACCCAAACAACTGAAAACCAAATAATAATATTAAAAAAAGTCAATTACTAATTATACAGCTAATTGCTATAAAAATAAGATATCTATAACCGCACGATAATAATGATTGAAAGGCTTTCTTTTGTTGAAACAGACCCGTTCTTTGGGGAGTGCAAATAGCTCAACTGAACTGGGCCTTCCAAAGTGATGGGCCTCAAGAAAAAAGAGTAATGCCCAATAGCCACCCCCAATCAAAGAAAGAAAAAAAAATATTTCATGTTTCTATTTCTATGTAAAAAAACATGTTTCATGTTTCTATTTTTAAGTAAAAAAAACGTGTTCCTAAGTAAAAATAATTGCTAATTTTGATTTCGGTGGCTAATAATCATTATACGAATATTATTTACAATTTAAATAGAAGATTGTTCTTTTAAAAAAATTGTGTTTTTTTATTAGGGACCTATTTTTACTATGAGAGTTGAGCCTCCAATTTCATAGGAACGGTCATGTGTTGAAATAATATGTGAAAGGCTAAATATGCATTTAATCCTACAAATTTATATAGGAAACTTGACAAGTTACCATGGCCAATTTGAGTTTCGGCACAAAAAAAAAAAACATATATTGAGCTGCGTTATTCATGTAGCAGTACATTATATCAGTTCAAAAATAACAAAAGCATTATATAATAATCAAAATGAAAATCTGCATCGAACGATCACTTGGCTTCCATAGCATAGTGGCAGTGCGTTCCCTTCGTAAGGGAAAGGTCGCGAGTTCAATCCTCGCTGGGAGCTTTTTTTTGGTCAAGTGAATATGGGCCTTTTAGTTTCAAATATACCCTTTATTTCCCTTAAAAAAGTATATTTTTTATTTAAATTATTCTAGGCTTAATTAAATCGTTGGTCCCCTAACTTATTTGTTGTTTTTATTTTGGTCCCATAACTCTAAATTTTTCCCGTCTGATCCCTCAAATATACCTTCGTTAGTCAATTTAGTCCGTTTCTGTTAACTTTAACCACAAAATCAAAAAACTCTGTGTAATTACCAATTTACCCCTTTCTTCTTCCCAATCCAAATCTGAACTTCCATTTTTCTTCTTCTTCTTCTTCTTTCCAATCCAAACCAAAACTAGCAAACCCAGAAAAAAAAAAATTCAGCAAACAAAAACCAATTCTTCTTCTTCTTCATCAAACTGATTCCCAACAAACAAAAATTCCCAGAAAATTCTTCCCAATAAACCCATTTTTCTTCTTCTTCTTCTTCATCAAACCAATTCCAAACCAAAATCAGCAACAAAAAACCCAGAAAAAATTCACAAAATATATATTCAATCAACACAAATTCAAAACAGCAACAACACAAATTCGAAATTCGAATTCGAATCTGAGGAAAAGGAACACGCATAGGTTGAATGAAATTTGGGAATTTATGTATTTGGGAATTCGAATTTGGGAATTCTAAACCCATAATTCGAATTTGAATTTATGTGTTTGGGAATTTAAATTTATGTGTTTTTAGAGAGAGAAAAAGATGAAGATTGGTGTTGTTGTTGTTGAATTTTCTGGATTTGTTGTTGTTGATGAATTTATGTGTTTTTAGAGAGAAAAAAAGATGAAGATTGTTGTTGTTGTTAAATTTTATGGATTTGTTGTTGTTGATGATGAATTTATGTGTTTTTAGAGAGAGAAAAAAGATGAAGATTGTTGTTGTTGTTAAGGGAGGAAGAAGATAAAGAATCGGGAAAAAAAATTAGTTATTAACTGTACATCGTAAGATATAATATATCTACATGATCCAACGGTCTCCTTTATGATAAAAAAATCAAAGGGTTGAAATTAACAAAATTAATAAGGTCCACGGTGGACCATCTATAATGTTGGTCCACCATAGACATTTGGAGTTAAATTTAACAGACCTAGATCAATTTGGCGGACGGATGTATATTTGAGGGACCAAACGGGAAAAGGCTAAAATATTTGAAAGGTCCCTGCAAATATGTCTCATTTGGCTTTTGATCCTTGTAAAAAAATTATTTTTCGTCCTTGCAAAATTTTTTGTTTTTAAAAATAGTCTCTGGGCCCATTGAAGTTGCTAGGTGGCACTCTGATGCTGACGTGGTGCATGCTGACTGTGCATAAATGACCACGTGGCAGCTTATATAGCAGTTGAAAATTAAAAAACTCATTTTTAATTTTATAAAATGATTTTCAGTTATTAAAAATTAAAAACTAAATTTTAATTAAATTAAAAAATTACATAAAAGAGAAAAGGGGGGAAATTGAAACTAGGGTTTCACATTTTCCCCCAATTCGTGACCTTCTTCTCCCATCTTCCCATCTCATTCTTTCTGCAACATCTTCTCTATTTCTTCTTCTCCATCGTGTGTTCCTTCGTCTTCTCTATCGCGTGTTCCTTCAATCCATCTCATTCTCAATAATCGTTCTGCTTCATCTTCTTCATACTTCTTCTGCTTCATCTGCTTCATCTCCTTCACGAATAAGAGAAGATTTTTGGAAGATGTCGAGCAACAGAGGTAATTCAAACAGCAGATGCTCACATTCCTATTCAATTTCCAGAAATGGGGCAAGGGCAAGTCGTGTTGCTGCTCGAGTTCCAGAAATGATGCAGTCTATGTTACCGGTTTGTGGGTGCAATCTACCCATGAAGGTGTACATAGCTAACACATTTGATAACCAAGGGCGTAGGTTTTGGAAATGTCGTAATTGGAATAGCAAGGTTAGTTCTAGTTAAGCTTGTTTAATGTATAACTGATAATGTGTATCTGTTGTTTAACTGATAATTTAAGTTGGTCCATGGATTATTGTCACAGAATGTTCATACTTGTGAGCTGTTCATATGGGATGATGACATTGTACCAGGGCATACACCCATGATTCATGTTGATCCTGTTATGGAAGTGTCAATGGAGGAGGATAGCTCAAGGTTGGAAGGAACCAATAACCAAGTTTGTACCAAATGCAGCAACATTGAAGAAATCATGAAGACATTTGAGTCGATTGAAATTGCAAAGTGGAAGACAAAGTACAAGGATGAGAGGAACAAAGTTATGTGGATGACATTGGCCTTGATGATGAGTTGTTTTTTTTTGGTGTGTTAATGTCAAGAATTGATGTGATGTAATAGTCTTATTTTGAATTGATGTGTTGTTATTTGAATTGATGTGTTATGGATCAGAGATTGTATTTGTTGAGTAATGAATGGAACTAGTTTGGCTACTTTGTTATCAATCAAAGTTGTAACTCATTTTGTTGCTATTTAGTGTATTTTGTTGCTTTATGTGCAAATTGTTTGTTTAAGCCATTATCAATTGATTTAAACAAAAGGCATTGTAAGACATTATCATTCACAGTTGGTTTGGCTACTTTGATATGAATAAAATGCTTTGCATTCACACATTGATATAAACAAAAGGCATTTGTAAGCCATTACCATTCAAAAAACAAACATTGTTTAAGTCATTACATCCAAAACAGAAGGCATTGTTCAAGCCATTACATCCAAATCTAATTAATCAAAAGGCATCTCTAAGCCATTAGCATTCAAAATACAAGCATTGTTTAAGCCATTACATCTAAAAACAGTAGGCATTGTTCAAGCCATTACATCCAAATCTAATTAATCAAAAGGCATTGTAAGACAATACATTTTAAAGTACAACAAGTTTAAATCTCATAAGTTAATTCTCCATCTCCATCATCTACTCCAACTTCAATGGGGTTTGTCTCAAGAGTTCCTGGTGCACCTAATTTAGGTTGAGGCCCAAAGTAACAAGTTCTGCCACTCCTTCTTAATTTGTTGAAATTGTATTTTGGTACATTAGCAGCTGATTTTTCCTTAGATGCTTCACACTTGATTCCTTTCCATGACATGGTGGTCTTTGCCTTCTTTTGTAAATGGGTAACATCATAGACCATCTCAACATGTTTTGCTATGATAAAAAACAATGATTCAGTAACATATACAAATATCATGTAATGAGCTTGATATTTTAATGTATAAATTTACCTTTCTTGGAGCCTTAAATGGTGCAGGTTGACCATCCATATGTGTTGTAGGTTGAGTGTTCAAATTTTGTGACTGTGTATTTGGTTGTGGGTGAGACAGTACATTCGCATCCCTAGTCTTCACAAGTTTTGAAGTCACAGGTTTTGAGTTTGCATTTGTAGCTACTTTCACATTCTTTGATGCCACAGGGTTTGGTTTCACAGTCTTTGACATGCTGGGATGCTGAGATGGCTGAGATGCAATATTTTGAGCATTCTCAACTTCAGTGTTGACATGCTGAGATGGCTGAACATGGACTGTTGCAGGTTGAGCATTCACTTGCTCAGCAGGGATTGTTGCAGGCTGTGCAGGTTCTGCAATCTGAGAAGTAGGTGTATTGGCAGGTTGTGCAGGGACTGTTGCAGGTTCTGCAATTTGAGAAGTAGGTGTATTGGCAGGTTGTGCAGGTTCTGCTGCATCTTGTGGTGCATTCCTGGGTGGTTTCCTTTGTGAAACCAAAGAAAGATAGGTACATCAGTATAGACTTGTGAAAAATAATAATAGCAAGAAGGCATTATTTGATGATTATTACCTTTCTCTTTTGAGCCTCTAGGTTAATTGTAGTACTTTTGCAGCTTCTGTTGTTATGCCCAATTTTGTCACATCTTGTGCATCTATACTTTGTATTCTGCCTCTTGTATTTTCTGCCATCAGGTTCACCAGGTTCCCTTCTTCTTAGTTTCTTTGGTCTTCCTGGACCTTTCTTGTAAGTTGGAGGAAGCATTTCTTCAGCAACAACAAATGGCCACATGTCTTGTCCATTGATTGCACTGACACTGAAGCTATAACATCTTTCATGTCTCTTTGGAATAACAATCATCTACAAAGTCTTCTGGTCTCTAAGACCTTTTACCCATTGCAGCTACAACATGCCTACATGGGATTCCCACTAATTCCCAAAAGCCATAAGTACATGTTTTCTTCCTGTTGTACCCTAATTTTGTCCAAGTCTCTTCTTTTAAAAAAAATCATCATCATGCAAAAAAAAAATCAGTTTTTATTTTCTTCTTTTTTTTAAAAAAAATATATAATAATAAAAAAAAGTTTTATTATTATTTATTTATCTTTTTCTTTTATTATTATTTTTATTATTATGTTTTGTTCTTCTCAAAAAAAACCTATACAAAGAAAAAAAACAACAAAGTCAAAGAAGGTTGCAAGCTTCTCCCCTGTTTCCAGCATCCCTTCCTTTCCGTTTTCTTCCATTTTCCTTTGTCAAAAAAAGTCAAAATAAGCTGCCCTGCCTGCAACGCCCCTTCTTTCCTGTTTTTCTTCCATAAACTTCTGTCAAACTCAGCCCCAACTTGTTCAATATCCTGCACAAAGTCTTCATCAAAATCACAAGGTCACTTCCTCCATAAATGTTAACCAAAGTTTTTGCCAAAGCACACAAAAAAGCCCAGATTTCAAGGGATCTCATGATCACAAAATTGCCTATATAACAGGGACGAAAATGAATGAAAAAAGAGGATTTTTTGGAGGAGAATCAGAATCACAGAAACAGCAAAAATCATAACAAAACCTCTAAAAAGAAAAAGCTTTGTTTTCTGTTTTTCTTTACAAACCATCACAAGAAATCAAAAATTATCTAAGTCATCATCACAAAACCTCACAAACATCACAAGAAACATCACATAAAGAAAGGAGAATAGTAGCAAAACACCATTTTGTTACTGTTCATCTTCTCCATCACTTCCATCTTTAAAAAAACCACAATCACCCAAAAGCCCCTTTCATTTTTTAGTGCATCTGAAGCTTTGGCTAGGAGTTTGTAAGTATCTTGAACCTTTTTATCTCTTTTTTCTTTCGCATCTGTTTAAGTGTATGTAGCTTTTCTTAAAAATATTGCATTTTTCATCAGAAGTTCATGAGCATGACTTAAGGCCAAAATATAGCTGGTTCTAGGACATTTTTTTTGTAGATCTAGGACCACTAGGATGTAGTATTCATGGCAAGCTTTACAGGGATATTTTTACTTTCGTATTTGGTTCAATACTGATTGAGAAATTTAACTCAGAAGTTGACTAAAAATCACAGAAACTGTGCTGCTGTTCCTGCATTATTTTTCTGCATTTTTAGCCATTTTAACTCATTTTTTGCACTAAAAAGATCATTCAAAAATCCAAAAAAATCACAACGATCACAACAATTACCAAAACATAAATGATGTTTATTCCTACTGTTTTTAACATTTTTACCCCTGAGGTTCTGAAATCAGAGTCTGAACAGTACTTCTGAAGTTCAGAGTCTGAACAGTGCTTCTGAAGTTCAGAGTTTGAACAGTGCTTCTGAAGTTCAGAGTCTGAACAGTGCTTCTGAAGTTCAGAGTCTGAACAGTGCTTTTGAAGCAGCTCTTGAACAGTGCTTCTGAAGCAGCTTCTGAACAGTGCTTCTGAAGCAGCTTCTGAAGCTGCTTCTGAAGTCAGTTTTTGCGACTGAAGGTTCAGAACCTGGTTTGAACTATTTTTGAAGGGGCTGAAACTCATTTTATTTGAAAAAGAGAAAATAGAACAAGTGTTAATGCTCTCAATTATAGTTTATACATCTATTTTCAATAATAAACTTGAATGAAAAAGGAGTGGTTTGACGTATGTCTTCCCATTCCCCGGTTGCACGAGCACTTGACGTATGTCTCGTTGTTCGGACAATCGTCATTCTATTTTCAAAATACAAAAAAACATAAAAAACAAATCCAACACACCAAACTAATTTTTGGCTCCCCCGTGGTCAAATAAAATTCAAATCTCTTTTCACAAATGGACAATGTTTTATCAATTCTAACGCGATACAAACAAACGCTTAAGACTCTCATGCGCGAGCATACAAGCTACGTTTAACCGCTAGAATACGATCAAAAACATTGTTCTTTAAAATCAACCAACAAACAAACATTTTCATTCAAAGAACTACGTAGCTTTGAATTCTCCATCGCACCAGGAGATACGTAGGAGCAAGATCCCACTCTTGTCAAGCACACTAATAAAAATACTTTTTCCCCCTTTCCTTTTTTCTTTGAAGTATTAAAATGTAGCAAGCAACCTTTAAAACATTTTTTAACCCTAAACTAACTAGGAGGTTCCCATTGAGTACAACGGATGCGAGGGGTGCTAATACCTTCCCCTTGCATAATCGACTCCCGAACCCGTTAATGGTTGCGATGACGATCTTTTCCACATCGTCAAGGGTTTTATCAACGTTTCCCTTTAAAAATAAAACTTTGGTGGGGACTCCGTAGTTATTCCGAGCGTTAGTACGCTCGAGCATTTTTAGCAACGCGACAGCTGGCGACTCCGCTGGGGACGTTTGTTACTCACTAGCGAGTCAAGCCTATCCTAGTTAGCTCTTAGGTTAAGTGTTTTTTGTTTGCTTGCATGTTTTTATGTCTTTATCTTCATTTTCTCTTGCCTCTATATCTATGCTTCATTATGCTTTATGTTCATATATATATATATATGTCAACTATGGGTTGTCGCATGAGTGAAGCTCTATACCTGAGCTTTGAGAAAAAACTGAAGATAAGATGGTGGCTGCGTAGTGTTGACCTTCCTGACGTATGTCTTGCAAGGTTGGCATGAAAACCCCACCTAGAGTAGATTCTCTTGGAAGCGTTGTTGTTTTGCAAGTATTTGCAATGGCAGCAATACTTTCTTGTAGGATCCATGACTCCGAGGACCTTTTTTGAACTAGTCTAGAACCTATAAACATGTTATTAGGGACCTCCGGTTAGAACAAGAATCGATGGTCGCGTAGTGTTGACCTTCCTGACGTATGTCTTGTAGGGTTGGCATGAAAACCTCACCTAGAGGAGATCTTTTGGAGTGTTGTTGTCCTGCAAGTATTTGCAATGGCAACAATATGTTCAAATAAGATCAATGACTCTAGGAACCATTTTGGAAATCTAGAACCTACATGTGAGAATAGGGGGTAGTATTGAACGTTCCTACCTTGGTAACCTATGCCTTGACCTCTTTTAACCACACCTCTGCATGCCATAACATTTGCATCCATGAAAATAATTTTCACATATACATTTTCCTTCCCAAAGCAAAATAAAAAATAAAAGCATGTTTTTTCATCTACATCGCATACATGCATTTTCATGCATTTTAAAGAAAAACACTCATATCATTCCCCCCAAAAGTACCCGACCTGGTGTACCGTTGCGTTTTGATGAGGTCCCGGGCAACTTGAAGGCCATTGAAATTCCAGAATCATTTCCTTGTTCAAGTGATTTATCATGATTTTAAAAAAAAAAATCATTTTGCTCTGCCCAAGGCAAATGATTAGCTTTGTGTGGCCCCCATGTTTCAAGTTATTTCTATCATTAATAAAATTGCATTTTGTGTTCGATTGAGTTCATTTCTCTTTCGTTCTTTAATATCAATATTTTACTCATTTTAAATTTCCACAACCCTAAAATAAAAATCATACTCATGCATATCCATAAATACACCCACCGAAAATAATACTGCTATAATCCCTTACGACTTCGATTTCCCGATTAACCAAACCGAAGACGATAATGAGGATGATTATGAACCTCCTGAAGGATTGTCCAGGCTTGGGGATCAGGAGGATAGGGTAATACAACCTCACCAAGAACCAATTGAAATGATCAACTTGGGGACCGAAGAGGACAAGAAAGAGGTCAAAGTGTGTCGCGTCGAATTTCGGATGTCAAGCTATTGGGGAAGCTTTGAATCACTAATTCTAAATTACGACTGAACTTTTAATTTTTCGGGGAAAAAGGAAAAAAGTTCTAAATTACCTTGAGAAAAGATTTTAGGTTCGAAAGTCGATTATGCAAGGGGAAGGTATTAGCACCCCTCACATCCGTTGTACTCAACGGGAACCTCTTAGTCGGCTTAGGCTTAAAATGGTTCGATGTTTTACTTACGTGTTTAAATATGTATAAAAGGAAATATATAAAAGACATAATGCGGGATAAAGAAAGAGATAAAAACAAACGAAAAGGGAAAAACAGGTTTTTTATTAATGGGCTTGACAAGATGTCGATCTTGCTCCTACGTATCTCCCGGTAGTCGGAGAATTCAAAGCGTACGTAGTTCTTTGGTAGAAAACGTTTGTATGTTGGTTCATTTTAGTTAAAAAAGTTTGATCGCGTCCGAGCGAAAAAGTTTGAGAAAAAAAAGAAAAAAAGATGTAATGAAAATAAATGTCAACTGCTCGGGTTGCTGCCGAGCTGGCCATTGACGACAAGAAAGTAAAAGTCAGCTGCTCGGGTTGTTGCCGAGCTGGCCACTGACGACAATGCATAAAAGTAAATGATTTTGATGAAAAAGTTTTACGCTCGGACGTGAGCAAAGGTTTTAAAAACGTACGAAGACGTACAAAGTTTTAAAATGGTGAAAGATGGACGCTAGGCGATAAGCTCGAGCAAGGCGTGAATGTTTTTTAAAATAAATACAAACGCACTGAGGCGAAAAATTCGCGCAAGGCGTAAAAAGGTAAAAATAAAACGCGCAAGGCGCGAACGGTTCGGATTGACCACGAGGGCCAAGAAAAGGGTAAAAATGGCCACAAGGGGGCCAATGGAAAGTTTAGCGTACTAGACGCGTCAAGGGTGGAATGACGATTGCCCGAGCGACGAGACATACGTCACGCATTCGTGCAACCGAGGTTTGGGGAGACATACGTCAAGCCATTCCCGTTTCATTCAAGTTTGGTTTTGTGGAAAATCAAAGGAATCTCAAAGGGAACCAAACACTTAGTTAAAAAAACTTATGAACAAGTGTTGTTCAAGTTATTGAAAGAAAGAAAGAAAATGTTTTTGTTGATTTTATTGATTGATTGATTTGGAAGGACAAAGTCCCTTGCCTACATACCCAAATGGGATCAAAACCAATGTAGTTCGGCCTAAAAAAGGCTTAGTTTTGAGAAAAACGAGCAAAATCGGCTCGAAAGGTTATTGAAAATCATGAACAAATTTGTTGTTCAAGTTTTGTTGAAAATCATGAACATAGCTTGTTGCTTAAGTTATTGGAACTCAAGAACAAATGTTTATTCAAGTTTGAAAAGATGAACAAAAATCATAAAAAACATGCACGAGTTTGGAAAAGGCACAAGTTCGGCTTAATTCGAGTTTGGTTTAAAAAGAGTGAGCAAGCTCGGCTTAAGTTCGTGTTTGGATTGAAAATCATGAACAACGTTGTTGTTCAAGTTTGGTTTTGAAAATAAAGAACTTAGCTTATTGCTCAAGCTTGTTTTGAAAGTTTGTGGACATAACTTGTTTTGCAAGTTATTCCAAAAAGCGTTGCACGAACTTGTGAATTTGTCAATATTATGCAAAACCCTTGTTATGGTTTGAATAAAATGAGTTTCAAAACTCTTAGGTTCTGAGCTTTGGGTTAGAACCTCAAAAATTGGCTTTTGAATTCATGTTCTGAATTCTGTCATGGTCGCACTGCGACCAGACCTTCGCACTGCGAAGTATGCGAAAATTTGAGTTCAGAAGCTGCTTCTGAACTTCTGTTCAGAAGCAACTTCTGAGCTAGCCTCAGAACCTTAGGAGGAGTGAAAAGCTTTGAAAATAGCAATGAAATGAATGCAACAATTTAGTTTAAAGGTTTTGCAAACTTTGGGATTTCTTTGAAATCCAAAAAGGGTTTTAACTCAAAAATGAGTGAAACTTAAAAATGCAAAGTTGAGATTGAAACAAAATGGAATCAAAAGCAAATGCAAATAGTATGTAAATGCAATATGAACAAGTTAGAGTGACTTACCTGCTCCTAATCCAAGGCCTTTGTTGCAAGGAAATGGAAAATGCTTGGATGCTTATGGTTTTGCAAGGTTGGACAAGCTTGATGAACAGCACTTAACCAATGACGATTTGCCTTTGTTTCTCCCTCCTTGTGTGAGGTTTATAGGCTTTTGGCTGGCTTGGTTGCTTTGTTTTGGTTTAGGATGATTTGTGTAAGAAAGGATTGGAGATTTTCCTCTAAAACTTACCAAAACCAACTCTGTTTTTGTGAGGAAAAAGTGTGCAGCAATTCACTCGAATTTGCACTGGTTTTGAACTCTCAAACCTCTGTGTGTTAACCCTCTAAAAACTCTCTCTTTTCCTCTCTTGAACTGTCCTGAATTCAGCATCAATGCCTTGCTTTTATAGGCCAAAATGAGATCAAAAGTCATGATGACAAAATCTGCAGCAGGGCTGTTTTTGGGCTATAATCATGACTGAAATGCTTTGCATTTAATGCTAAGGATAAGAGGCGACCTTTCCTTGCTGCAAGGGTCAAGACCTTGGACGAATTCAGCTCCCAAAGCAGCTGAATTCTGACAGAAAGATAATGGAAATGATGAAAGCAAAGCTGTTTGCAAAACAGGGGCAGCCACTTTGCCTCAATCCTTGAGTGGTTTTGATAAAGCCTATGGCAAGGTGGTTGCTGGCAAGTAGCAGGGTCAGTTGCAGGTCAAGTGGGAGGGATAAGGACTGCCCAAAGTCAGCAAGTGGTTGGGTTACTTGATCAATTTTGCTTCCTCTTCCTTTCCCTTTTTGCTTTTCCAATTGTCACATGTTCTTTTCTTCCACTTGGTTAAATCCAGCATTATCCATGATAATAATACATGATAATAATTATAGATAATGACTGGAATACAATAAAAGAAAAGGAAAACAGAAAAATCAAAAATCTGAAAATCTGCAGAAAATTCGCAGGCTTCACACTGCGAAGTAGACTTTGCTTTGCGAAGTCCTCATTTCTGGAAGACTTCGCTCTGCGAAGTCCTCTTTTCAGCAATGTTGACTTTTTGTTTTCTCTTCTTTTTTTTGATTTTTTTTGTATTTTAAAATAAAATAAAAAGTGGAAATGAATAATAATAATGAGGATGATGACAATAATGATAATGAAAATGGTAACAATAAAAATGATAATGCAAATAAAAATAATAAAAGCAATGAGAATGAAAATGATGATAATAATAAGAATGATGAAAAGCTTAATATTATTAATTAGTAAAACCTTAATAATAATAGATAATAATGATATTATTAATGAAAATAGAATAACAATAATATTAATAATATTAAGGATAATGATGATGATAATAGTAATGCTAATAGTGATAAAAATGCAAAATAAAATTCTATGACAAGGATGAAATAATAAAAGGTAATAAAAGTGATGAAGTAATAAAAGATAAAACAAATAAAAAATATAAGTCAAAAAATGGGGTATGACAAAGTGGGAGCCTCCCTGCAGGAAGACGTGAAGGAAAAGCTGATTGAGTTACTACCAGAGTATGTAGATGTGTTCGCTTGGTCATATCAGGACATGCCAGGATTAGACCCCAACATAGTCGTGCATAGACTACCACTCAAGCCAGAATGCCCACCAATAAAGCAAAAGATGAGAAAAACCAGACCCGACATGGCTCTCAAGATTAGAGAGGAAGTCAAAAAGCAGTTTGACGCCTGCTTCTTAGCAGTGACCAAGTATCCACAATGGGTTGCCAACATTGTGCCAGTCCCAAAGAAAGATGGCAAAGTCAGAATGTGTGGACTACCGGGACTTGAATAGAGCGAGCCCAAAGGATGACTTCCCACTACCTCACATTGATGTATGGTAGACAACACCGCCCAGTTTTCAGTCTTCTCTTTCATGGATGGTTTCTCGGGATACAACCAAATCAAAATGGCTCCAGAAGACATGGAGAAAACCACGTTCATCACCCCCATGGGGGACTTTCTGCTACAAGGTAATGCCCTTCGGATTAACGAATGCCGGGGCAACATATCAAAGAGCAATGGTGACTCTTTTACATGACATGATTCATAAGGAAATAGAGGTATATGTCGATGATATGATTGCCAAATCTCAGACGGAGCAGGATCATCTGTTCCATTTGCTAAAGCTGTTCAAGCGCCTGAGAAAATTCAAGTTACGCCTAAATCCTAACAAATGCACCTTTGGTGTTATGTCTGGTAAGTTATTGGGGTTCATAGTCAGCCAAAAGGGAATTGAAGTTGATCCTGACAAGGTAAAAGCCATACAAGATATGCCAGCGCCAAATACTGAGAAGGAGGTTCGTGGATTCTTAGGAAGATTGAACTACATTGCTAGATTCATCTCACACATGACGGCCACTTGTGAACCAATTTTCAAATTGCTAAGGAAAAATCAAACTATTCAGTGGAATGAGGACTGTCAAGAGGCGTTTGATAAGATCAAACGATACTTGCAAGAGCCACCGATTTTGATACCTCCGATTCCTCGTAGACCCCTCATCTTATACTTGACAGTGCTTGATGGATCCATGGGTTGTGTGCTAGGACAACAGGATGAAACAGGAAGAAAAAAGCACGCCATCTACTATCTAAGCAAGAAGTTCACCGATTGCAAATCAAGGTATACCTCACTTGAAAAGACTTGTTGCGCCTTAGCATGGGCTGCCCGACGCTTAAGACAATACATGTTGACTCACACCACTTGGTTGATATCAAAGATGGATCCCATCAAATACATCTTTGAAAAGCCCGCCCTCACAGGAAAGATAGCCCGTTGGCAAATGCTGCTATCCGAGTATGACATCCAATATGTTACTCAAAAGGCTATAAAAGGAAGCGTGTTATCCGAGCACCTTGCTCACCAACCATTGGAAGACTATCAACCCATATGATTTGACTTCCCCGATGAAGACGTTGTAGCCTTGAATGATGAAAAGATCATAAGTGATGATGAAGGGCCTGAACCAGGAACTCGATGGAAGCTCGCTTTCAATGGTGCCTTAAATGCCATGGGGCACGGGATCGGGGCTGTCCTAATATCACCAAGGAATGGATATCAACCCTTCACAACAAGGTTATGCTTTGACTGCACCAATAACATGGCAGAGTATAAAGCGTGTATCTTGGGCCTCGAAGCGGCAATTGACCTAAGGATCAAAATCTTGGAAGTATACGGGGATTCAGCACTAGTCATCTATCAAGTGAAAGGAGAGTGGGAAACAAAACATCCCAATTTGATCCCATATTGTGCCCGTGTTGTAGAATTGATAAAGCATTTCGATGAGATCACCTTTCATCATATACCTCGAGAAGAGAATCAGGTAGCAGATGCTTTAGCTACATTATCATTAATGTACCAAGTGAATTACCACAATGAGGCACCAATCATAAAGATGGATCGTAGGGATAAACCAGTTGTGTGTGCAGTAGTCGAAGAAGAACTTGACAACAAACCCTGGTTTTACGACATCAAACGATATCTCGAAGAGCAAAAGTATCCAGAGAATGTCTCACAAACAGACAAGAAAACCCTCAGGAGATTGGCATCGCAGTTCTTCCTCAGCGGGGGCACACTCTACAAAAGAAATTATGACATGGTCTTACTCAGGTGTGTGGATAAACGTGAAGCAGACATGCTCATCAAAGAAATCCATGAGGGGTCTTTTGGAACCCATGCCAACGGACACGCAATGGCAAGGAAAATCCTAAGGGCGGGTTATTACTGGCTAACTATGGAGGCTGACTGTTTTCACTACGCCAAGACATGTCACAAGTGTCAAATTTACGCCGACAAGGTGCATGTGCCACCAACTCCTCTGAATGTCATGACAGCACCCTGGCCATTCTCTATGTGGGGCATATACATGATTGGAATGATTGAACCAAAGGCTTCAAATGGACACCGGTTCATCCTGGTTGCCATGGACTATTTCACCAAATGGGTTGAAGCGGCTTCTTATGCGAACGTAACAAAACAAGTGGTGGCCCGATTCATCAAGAAGGAAATCATTTGCCGTTACGACACTCCCTACAAAATTATCACAGATAATGGGGCAAATCTAAACAACAACACAATGAAGGAGTTGTGCAAGGACTTCAGGATTGAGCACCATAATTCCTCACCATATCGGCCGAAGATGAACGGCGCGGTAGAAGCAGCCAACAAGAACATCAAGAAAATCATCCAGAAGATGGTAAAAACCTACAAGGACTGGCATGAGATGCTTCCTTTTGCGCTGCACGGCTACAGAACGACAGTTCGCACTTCCACTGGGGCAACCCCTTTTTCCTTAGTATACGGTATGGAGGCCGTGCTTCCCATTGAAGTTGAAATTCCCTCATTAAGGGTCTTGATGGAAACTAAATTAGAGGAAGCCGAATGGGTCCAAACAAGATTCGACCAACTAAACCTCATAGAAGAAAAACGCCTAACAGCATTGTGTCATGGACAGTTGTACCAAAAGAGGCTCAAGAAGGCATTCGACAAAAAAGTTCGTCCTCGAGAATTCAGAGAAGGAGACTTAGTGCTGAAAAAAATACTACCCATCCACAAGGATCCTCGCGGGAAATGGACTCCTAGCTATGAAGGACCATACGTGGTAAAGAAGGCTTTCTCTGGCGGAGCCTTAATCATCACTACTATGGACGGAGAGGAGTTCCCACTCTCAATAAACTCTGACGCAGTCAAAAAATACTATGCCTAAAAAAGAAAAAAAGAAAAAAGAGCTCGCTAAATTGAAAACCCGAAAGGGCGGTTTAGGCAATAAAGAGCGTCCTGGTAGATCGAAAACCTGAAAAGGCGGTCTAGGCAAAAATTAATGACATCAAAAAAGGAAATATACCCCAGTGGACTGAAAACTCGGAAGAGCGGTCCAGGTAAAAATTAGGGGTTTCAAAACAAATAAGAAAGGCAGAAGGCTGCAGCACACAAGATCCTGACAGAATTCAAGAGGGGAAGAATCGGTCTCGTTATCATCTTTCAGAGGCAAAGGATTTCGAAGTCATAGGGAAAGTATCACGTGTTGTATCAAAGCGACACCCAAGCAAATCTTCATTTGTTTTTTGTTTCTTTCTTTTCCCATCTTAGTAATCACCTCTTACAGGGTTTACATCTTCATGTATTGTTACACATTCAATGGATCAAGTTTCATTGAATAAAAATCATATTTAAGCCTTTTCATTGTTTTGTGTCCTCGCTTGCTCGCAAAATGTTATTTTTATTTGCGATAAATAATGCATTGAAATATGGGAAATAATATTAAAACTAAAAAAAAATATGTATTGTACTTGAATTTTTAAATGTCGAAAGAACTTCGTTGGTCTTCAGTATTGAATCAAAGGACTCAAGGCCTGAAACTCTTCATCAGTCATTTTAAGATTCTTACTCTTCAGCAGAAACAAGTGCGCAGCTTGCTGTACATGAAACATAAAGATCCCGGGTGTCGGAAGGACGGAATTCCCCAAATAAAGCATACCCCACGTTTCTTTCACCCACTTTCAAGATGATCCTCACAATTTCCAACCAAAGCCCAATTTTCATTGGCACTCCCACTCATAATTTCCAACCAAAGCCCAATTTTCATTGGCACTTCCACTCACAATTTCCAACCAAAGCCCAATTTTCATTGGCACTCCCAAACACAATTTCCAACCCAAAGCCCAATTTTCATTGGCACTCTCAAACGCAATTTCCAGCCAAAGCCCAATCGTCATTGACACCTAATCACAACCAAAGCCTAACCATGCTCGGTACCCAATCACAACCGAAGCTCAACATGTCATCTGTTCATCCCACATGTCAGCATAATGCATGCATCATATCGAACTCATTCATTAGCATGCATCTCATATTCATATCATACTTTTCCTCACAATTTCTCATGCTCCCCAGCAAACACTCCCCAGTGAGTATCCCATATTCACCGACAAGTTATCCCAGTGTTCCCCAGTGGACCTCCTTCAAGAACTTCCCCAGTAGGTTTCTTCAAAAACCAATGGGTCTCTTCACAAACTATCCCAATTCTCGTTAAACTTACCTATGGCCACTAAGTTTCCCCAGCAGAAACTCCTTATTGAATCTACCTCATATCATATCATACTGCATAAAGCAACTTAAAGCATATCATGCATCAACAATCATTTTTTCTTTTCCGACAATCTAAGTACTAGCCATGTCTAGAGACGATACATTTATCCCCAGGGCAGTCTAAGCACCCCCCGAGGCGACGACTTGTCTCATCTTTTAGATCTAAGCACCCCCTGAGGCGACGATCTACTTATTTTAGTCTAAGCACCCCCCGAGGCGACGACCTATCTTTTAGATCTAAGCACCCCCCGAGGCGACGATCTACTTATTTTAGTCTAAGCACCCCCCGAGGCGACGACTTGTCTCATCTTTTAGATCTAAGCACCCCCCGAGGCGACGATCTACTTATTTTAGTCTAAGCACCCCCCGAGGCGACGACTTGTCTTTTCTTTTAGATCTAAGCACCCCCAGAGGCGACGATCTGTTTATCTCTCAGTCTAAGCCCCCCCCGAGGCGACGACTTGTCTTTTAGATCTAAGCACCCCCCGAGACGACGATCTGTTTATCTTTCAGTCTAAGCACCCCCCGAGGCGGCGACTTGTTTTTTAGATCTAAGCACCCCCCGAGGCGACGATCTTTTTATTTTTCAGTCTAAGTACGCCCCGAGGCGACGACTTGTCTTTTAGATCTAAGCACCCCCTGAGGCGACGATCTTTTTGTCTTTCAGTCTAAGCACCCCCCGAGGCGACGACCTGTCTTTTAGATCTGAGCACCCCCCGAGGCGACGATCTATTTTTTCAGTCTATGCACCAGTAGCCAATCCAGAGGCGTCCTGCACTTACTTTTGTGTCCATACTCCCGAATTTTAATACCTTCATATCATCTCCTACAGTCTTTTCTCACTTTGAAGGACAAAATTTGGGTCATTTATACTTGATTGCTCTTCACAAAGAGTTTACGTGATGCCCTCGACACTCGCATTCTCTACGTGAAGACACAATTAAGTAGGGGCAGCTGTTGTACCCTAATTTTGTCCAAGTCTCTTCTTTTAAAAAAAATCATCATCATGCAAAAAAAAATCAGTTTTTATTTTCTTTTTTTTTTAAAAATATATAATAAAAAAAAGGTTTTATTATTATTTATTTATCTTTTTCTTTTATTATTATTTTTATTATTATGTTTTGTTCTTCTCAAAAAAAACCTATACAAAGAAAAAAAAACAACAAAGTCAAAGAAGGCTGCAAGCTTCTCCCCTGTTTCCAGCATCCCTTACTTTCCGTTTTCTTCCATTTTCCTTTGTCAAAGAAAGTCAAAATAAGCTGCCCTGCCTGCAACGCCTCTTCTTTCCTGTTTTTCTTCCATCAACTTCTGTCAAACTCAGCCTCAACTTGTTCAAAATCCTGCACAAAGTCTTCACCAAAATCACAAGGTCACTTCCTCCATAAATGTTAGCCAAAGTTTTTGCCAAATCACACAAAAAATCCCAGCTTTCAAGGGATCTCATGATCACAAAATTGCCTATATAACAGAGACGAAAATGAATGAAAAAAGAGGATTTTTTGGAGGAGAATCAGAATCACAGAAACAGCAAAAATCATAACAAAACCTCTAAAAAGAAAAAGCTTTGTTTTCTGTTTTTCTTTACAAACCATCACAAGAAATCAAAAATTATCTAAGTCATCATCACAAAACCTCACAAACATCACAAGAAACATCACATAAAGAAAGGAGAATAGTAGCAAAACACCATTTTGTTACTGTTCATCTTCTCCATCACTTCCATCTTTAAAAAAACCACAATCACCCAAAAGCCCCTTTCATTTTTTAGTGCATCTGAAGCTTTGGCTAGGAGTTTGTAAGTATCTTGAACCTTTTTATCTCTTTTTTCTTTCGCATCTGTTTAAGTGTCTGTAGATTTTCTTAAAAATATTGCATTTTTCATCAGAAGTTCATGAGCATGACTTATGGCCAAAATATAGCTGGTTCTAGCACATCTTTTGGTAGATCTAGGACCACTAGGATGTAGTATTCATGGCAAGCTTTACAGGGATATTTTTACTTTCGTATTTGGTTCAATACTGATTGAGAAATTTAACTCAGAAGTTGACTAAAAATCACAGAAACTGTGCTGTTGTTCCTGCATTATTTTTCTGCATTTTTAGCTATTTTAACTCATTTTTTGCACTAAAAAGATCATTCAAAAATCCAAAAAAATCACAAAGATCACAACAATTACCAAAACATAAATGATTTTTCTTCCTACTGTTTTCAACATTTTTACCCCTGAGGTTCTGAAATCAGAGTCTGAACAGTACTTCTGAAGTTCAGAGTCTGAACAGTGCTTCTGAAGTTCAGAGTCTGAACAGTGCTTCTGAAGCAGCTTCTGAACAGTGCTTCTAAAGCAGCTCTTGAACAGTGCTTCTGAAGGGGCTGAAACTCATTTCATTTGAAAAAGAGAAAATATAACAAGTGTTAATGCTCTCAATTATAGTTTATACATCTATTTTCAATAATAAACTTGAATGAAAAAGGAGTGGTTTGACGTATGTCTTCCCATTCCCCGGTTGCACGAGCACTTGACGTATGTCTCGTTGTTCGGACAATCGTCATTCTATTTTCAAAATACAAAAAAACATAAAAAACAAATCCAACACACCAAACTAATTTTTGGCCCCCCCGTGGTCAAATAAAATTCAAATCTCTTTTCACAAATGGACGATGTATTATCAATTATAACGCGATACAAACAAACGCTTAAGCCTCCCACGCGCGAGCATACAAGCTACGTTTAACCGCTAGAATACGATCAAAACATTGTTCTTTAAAATCAACCAACAAACAAACATTTTCATTCAAAGAACTACGTAGCTTTGAATTCTCCATCGCACCAGGAGATACGTAGGAGCAAGATCCCACTCTTGTCAAGCACACTAATAAAAATACTTTTTCCCCCTTCCTTTTTTATTGAAGTTGTCGCGGTGATTTTCGGAGATCAAGCTATTGATTAGCGTTGACTCACTAATTTTATTTCACGACTGAACTTTTAATTTTTTAAAAGAAAAGTGGAAAAAAGTTCTAAATTACCACAATTTTGAAAATTAGGGTTCGGGGGTTAGTTACATTTAGGGAAGGTGTTAGCACCCTAAACGTTCGTAGTATTCTACGAGAACCTCTTGATTTTATTTATTTATTTTGGCTATAACTTGCTTATTTATTTTAAGAGAACGAATTAAAGTAGTGAGAAAAGGAAATGTTTTTTTTTGTATTTTTTATGATTTGAAAGGACAGAGTCCTCTGCCTACGTACCCGTGAGGGATCAAAACCTCGTAGTTCGGGGTAAAAATGACGGTTGATTTGTTTTGAATTTTTTTATTGGTTTTTTAAAAAAGTTTTAAAGATAAAATAAAGGCCAAGTGGCAAAATGAGATTGGTTTGTGTTTTTTTAATTTTTGAAAATGATTAAAGTGTTATTAAAGTGGATTAATGGTTATTTAAGAAAATAAAATAGAAAAAAGGACACTTGATTGAAAATCAAGGTTTGTTTATGAAAATATTTTTTTGTGATTTTTTTTATTATTTGCATGTTTTTGTTTTTTTTTATAATGAACTAAGACTAAAAAAAAAAACATAACTGAAAGCTAAACGCGAAGAAATTCCGTGGTGACGTTGGATCACCACGAAACCCTTTTGAAATTAAACTATCCTAATATTTTTGTATTTTTTTTATAAGGCGAAATAAAATAAAATAAAAATAAAAATAAAAGACATAAAGCGGAATAAATAAAGTGTGGTGTCAGTGCATATTCTCATTTATATTTATTTACATTGTACCTAAATACATTCTAAGAAATGGCAAAGTAATAAATAAAAAATAAAAAAATGCAGATACACTAAGAACAAGTAAATATGCCAAGAATTAAAATAAAATGAAAAATGCATGAAATAAAACGAAAATAAATAATAAAAAAAATAAAAATAAAAATAGAAATAAAAATGCATGATGTGTTAGAAAATAAAATGCATGACAATAAATAAAAACGAAAAAAAAATAAATAAATGCAGGAAATGATAAAGAAAATAAAAAGAAATAAGAAAGACAAAGGGGGTGCAGTAGCAGGGGATGGGGGGTGTGGATAGCATCTGAGTAGAGAAGAAGAGAGAAAATAAATGGGCCCTGTGTTGGTTCTGGTTTGGGCCGCGGGTATAAAAGCAAAATTCAGAAAGAGAACATTCATTCTCCCTTCTTCTCCCTCTCTCTTCTTCTCTTCTCTCCATCTTCTCTCTTCTCTGACTGAAAAAAAAAAAACATTGGCCGGAACAGAACTCAGGCGCGGTGGTTAGCCGGCCAAGGTGGCGGCGCCACCGCGCCGGAGAAGCCAACTTTCTCCCCTTTTAAAAAAAATACGTTTTTCCGATTCCTTTTCTCCTCCTCTTCTCCAAAACCAACTTATATTTTTCAAATCCCCTTTTAAAATCACTAGATCTAAGTTAAAAAAAAAAACTACCTTTGTTTTTTCTGAATTTTTGGCTCGGCCTTGGGTTGTTTGATAGCCGTACGGTTTGGTGCTTGGTATGGAGGAAGAGGCGTGTATGTGGGGGAGAGTGATAGTGGCTGTTTGTGCGTGGTGGTGGAGGAGGGAGGCGCGGTTTATGGGTTTTGTGAGGTTATGGGTATGGTTGTGTTTAGAGGCGTGCGGTTTGGGTGGTTGTGGAGGAGAGGGCCGGTTGTTATGGGTTGTAGCTGGGTATTTGTGTGGTGGTGGGATGATTTTCGTGTGGGCTTGAGGGTGGTACGGCCGTGGGTTGGTATGTGGTGAGGGGTGGCCGTACGGGTTGTTTGTGAGGGCGTGAAGGAGAAGACGTGAGTTGTGAGTTGTGTGTGGTGAGGGAGATGGCTGGAGGCGTGGCTTAGGAGGAGTGGCCGTACGGCAGTGTTGGTGTGGGTAAAGGAGATGGCTGGAGGTGTGAAGGGAGTGGGTGAGTGTGAGTGAGAGTGAGTGGTATGGTTGTTAGGTGGGAAGTGTTTTTTTGTGATGATAATTGTGACTGGTTTTGAGTATTGATGTTTTCTGTGTTTTGAGGTTCTGACCGTGTATGAGTGTTGTGGTGGTTTGTGATGATTTTTTGGATTTTGTGTTCCTGACTGAATCCCCCTTCTGATTGTTTTTCCTCCCTCTTTTATTCTGGCCGATCCTTCTTTAACCAAATAATGCCATTAAATGGCAATGAAACACTTTGATGGTAATAAACAAGATTAGTCAAATAAATCCCAAATGAGGCAACCATTAAAAGGGCATTAGTACTCATCAAAAACAAAAATCAGTCAACTCTTTTTGAAAACAAAATAATAAAAATAATAATAAATCCGAAAATAAAAAAAAGATAATAAAAAAAGGAAAATAATAGAGTTAAAGATAAAAGGAAATAATAAATAAAAATAACAAATAATAGTAATAATAATAATAATAAATAATAAAAAAAAACCGTTGGAACCAAAAAAATGAGGTATTTTAAAATACCTCCCTGTCGAAATTTTGTCTGAAACACCGAACAAATTCCGAACTAAAAAGACAGGTGAAAAAGAAACTTAGGTCAAAAATTGGGGTATGACAGAAGTATTAAAATGTAGCAAGCAACCTTTAAAACACTTTTTAACCCTAAACTAACTAGGAGGTTCCCGTTGAGTACAACGGATGCGAGGGGTGCTAATACCTTCCCCTTGCATAATCGACTCCCAAACCCGTTAGGTTGCGATGACCATCTTTTCCACATCGTCAAGGGTTTTATCAACGTTTCCCTTTAAAAATAAAACTTTGGTCGCGACTCCGTAGTTATTCCGAGCGTTAGTACGCTCGAGCGTTTTTAGCAACGCGACACTTCCCTATGTCAACTATGTATTGGAAATCTCCATACAACTTTTGAACCTCAAATTCATCAGCAATCCTCCATGTTGGAACCCATTCCCTACTAAGTGCAACCTCCTTATCAAGTCTTTTCCTAGGCATTGGCATTATCCTATGTTGCCAAGCACCAATCTTAGATCTAATAGTTGAAATTCTTGACATCAAATAAGTTCTAATCCATTCACACATTGATATTACTGGCTTGTCTCTTGCAAGCAAGATTGTTGAATTAAAAGCTTCAGAAAGATTATTCATTAAAACATCACATTTGGAGTAGTAGGTAAAAGCATGTGTACACCAAAGCTTAGTTTCCACTTTCATAAACCAATCCCATGCTTCTGCATCAAGTTCCTTCAGCTACAACATCTTTTGTTCCCATGCCTGATAGTAGGTTGCTTTAGCTGCCCCCATCATCAAATCCCTAATTGCAGTGCCTCCCCCAAACTTTTTCTTGAAATTAACATAGAGGTGTTTCAAACATAGTCTGTGTTCAACTACCTCAACTAACTCATCAAACACAGACATCAATCCCTTAAACAACAAAACAGAAAACATATTACATACTTGTAAGTAAAAGTAAATTAAACAACAAAAAATTAGAGGCTTTGTAAGAAGTATACCTTTTGTTGATCTGAAATGAATACCTATTTCTTCTCAGTACTAATATCTTCAAGTAACAGTGTTAAGAACCATCTCCAAGATTCTTTGTTCTCCACTTCAACAATACCAAAGGCTAAATGATAATATTGGTCATTAGCATCTCTTCCAACTGCTATCAATAGCTGACCACCATATTGTGTCTTCAGGTGACACCCATCAACACGAATGAATGGTCTGCATCCAGTCAAGAACCCTACTTTGCAGCCTTCAAAACAAAAATAGAATGAACCAAATCTGGGCTGGAGTGTTAGTACTGGTCTTTCAGTGTTGATTTTTACAGTGTCTTTAGGATTTACCCTCCTAATCTCAGTTGCATACCTCCATAACAGTGTATACTGTTTTGCAGCATCAGCATCAATTATTTTTTGCGCTTCCTTCTTTGCCTTCCAAGCCCTACCAAATGTAACTCCCACAGCATGATCCCTTCTCAAGTCCTTCATGATGTTTGTGACCCTTAATTTGGAAGAAGAACCAAGCATCTTTGGCATGACAACTTTTGTAACCCACTTGGAGGTAGCAGATCTATTATCTAATGTCCTTGCACATGTGTGGTCCCCAGACCAAGTTTTTATTCTATACGTGTGAGCCCCACCAACTTGACTACATAAAGCAACAAAAGCACAGTCATTCTTACAAATTACTCTACATCTTGTCTTGTCATTTTACACAAACTTTAACTCCCACCCATTTAAGACAGTCCACTCAGTTATTGCTTCTTTGAACTCTTTTATAGACTTAAACTCTATACCAACCTTAAACTTAAACTTTTTGTTAAGTTGTTCCATCCTAAACATCTCATAAGTAGGACCTTTCTCACTCTCAGAATCATCAGGGTCAGAACTTCTTAACTCATCTCTCACATATTCAGCATCAATTTCAACTCCATCTAGCATCTGATTATCTTGTGTTGAACCAGCTTTACCATGAGCAGCTTCAATCATCAAATTTTCTATACCTAGCCCTCTTTCATCTTCACCGTCATCAGCAAATACAAACCCATCATCCAAACCTAGCCCTATTTCATCTTCACTATCATCAAATGTGATTCCTCTAACCTCATCATCAGTACTACAATCACCATCATCAGATTCATCAGGCTCATAATCTTCATCATAAATAACCTTTTCCTTCCCCTGCCCATTAACAGACCCATCCTTAACAGTTTCATTTTCTTCTGCAACAATATAATTAGGAAAAAAAACTAGACCTCCTTCACTGTCAACAACATCATGCTCAATGTATATATCAACCTTACATTGTTTCTTACTAGCATAATCCTTGATTGCATTAGCATCTTCATCTACCCTAACCAGTTTAAAATCAACCTCTGCTTCAACAATCCACCACATCCTAAACCCTTTCTCATACTTAAGCTCTTTCTGTATGTCTTTTACATACCCATACAGTTCAAAATAACACCACTTATCAATATCTATATCAAGCACATGTTCTTCACCACCCTTGTAAGTTATAACCCAGCCCCTTACAAACAACCCTCCATGGTGAAAAGCAACCTTAATCGACATACTATGCATGCAAAAAAAAAACAAAAAAAAAATAATAATCAATAATCACTTTTGTCAATAATCACTTTTACTCACGTTTTGGTCCCCACAAACAAAACAACAAACACAAGACAACAACACAGTGATTTACACAACTACTACAATTAAAAATCATAAAGAGGGTTACCTTTCACTGTCTTCAACTTTAAGACAATCACAGCCGTCGAACACACTCTGAAATGGTGAAATCCCAGCCGTCAAACACAAAGCCCTTGCTAAATCTCAGTCGTCGATTGAATGAAGGAAGAAGGAACACGCGATGGATGAAGGAACACTCGATCGATATTGGAATATGGGAGAAGAACACGCGATGAAGAAGATGGGAATATGGGAGAAGAACGGTCACGAATTAGTTTCACATTTTCCCCCTTTCTCTTTTATGTAATTTTTTAATTTAATTAAAATTTAGTTTATAATTTTTAATAATTGAAAATCATTTTATAAAATTAAAAATGAGTTTTTTAATTTTCAACTGCCACGTGGTCACTTATGCACAGTCAGCATGCGCCACGTCAGCATCAGAGTGCCACCTAGCAACTTCAATGAGCCTAGGGACTGTTTTAAAAAACAAAAAATTTTGCAAGGACGAAAAACAAATTTTTTTTACAAGGACCAAAAGCCAAATGAGACATATTTACAGGGACCTTTCAAATATTTTAGCCAACGGGAAAAATTTAGAGTTATGAGACCAAATTGAAAACAACAAATAAGTTAAGGGACTAAATGTTCAATTAAGCCATTATTCTAATTATAATTTTATCTTTCATATAATATCTCTGTCAGAAAAAATCTTTTATATAATATTATTTAAACTTTTACCCTCACCCCCAAAAAAAAAAATATTGCATAGGAACAATAATCAAATATTCTATGAAAGATACATTTCAAATATTCTATGTTCCTATTTAAACTTTTATCTTTTATACATTTCAAATATTCTTCCAGAAAAATAATCAAATATTTTTGGCATATAAGATTAAAATAAGCTATTTTTACAGTGTCAATTTTTTTTGAAGAAGTCAAAATGAAATATATTTCTCCAAATATAGCCCCCTGCAGCACAAGGAGTACCAGAGGCGGCCCAAAGTTCAACAATTTACATCAATAGTTAAGAACCGAAAAAGAGCAAAAAGCAAAACAGGAAATGCAAGAATCATATAATGCCCAGACACAATAAGGGACTAAGCCACCAATTATGTTAGCTAAAAGCAAAAATAACGTTATTTGCTTTCAGCCACCAAAAAGAATGAGACTTAATTTTCTCCAAAAGTTGAACAGTTGAGCAATCCTCATTATTAAAAATCATGTTATTTCTTTTTTTCCAAATTTCCCACACGCAAGTAAGCCAAATCAAATGCATAATGAAGCGCCGCACTTTAGAACCACATACTATATTGCCGAATTGAATAAAGTGATATGAGATATTGACAGGATCAACCCCAGAAATTCCTAACCAGTTACGAACAAGATGCCAAATGGACCCAAAACAACGACAATCTAAAAACAAATGAGAAGTCGTTTCCCGATGATCACCGCACCCACTCACACAAAGCCAAGAGTCATTATGAATAATACCACTCGAATTAAATTATCTTTAGTCGTCGATCTATTTACGGAGGAGTCGCCATGCAAACACCAACACGAGGAACATGTTTATGGCAAAAGAGATTCAGAACCGATGAAACTGGACTAGGAGTGCAGCTAGTAAAAATTAGTACACACCACTAACTGTATAACCAACAGCTGGATCCAACTTCCAAAGCCACCGAATCCACTTGGGTTAGCCTGGTGGTATTGGCTTGGGACTTGGGAGTGTGTTCCTCCTCAAGGTCTCAGGTTCGATTCCCTTCGGTGCCAATTTGGGTGGGCTAAGTTAGCTTATTCAAAAAAAAAAAACTTCCAAAGCCACGGATCCTCATGCGCAACCTGCAAAGTCACGGTTTGAAGTAAAATCCTACACGCCCCTACCAACTCTTCCCCCCACACCAATAATCGACGTCTCCACTTCCACGCCTCACTACCCTCACCCCAGCCTAACGAAAACATATATGCAACCGAAAACCACTTATGCTCAGACAAATCAAACGATCTACGAAATCTATCTTGTAATTATAACTCACCCAATCGCCGATCCGTCCAACAAAAGTTTCATCCCCATTCCCAACGTCACGACTAATATTGTCCTCAAACCATCCTCCCACAACGATACCTACACCATTACGAACATGAACCATCTCCCTCCACTAAATAGACACATCCCTCCCCCCGTCCTTCAAACGACCCCCCTCCACACCATAACTCGCCGCCAACACTCTAAACCATAACCCTTCTCTATCCACCAACATCTTCCAACACCACTTTTTCAACAAAGCAGCATTAAACTCCCTAATCTTCCTTACCCCCAAACCACCAACCTTTTTCCCCCAAACAAACAAAATCACAATCCACCTATTCAAAAAAATAAATAAAAGAGATTCAATATAGGAAGTGATACCTGACAGAGCCTTGAAGAAAGAAAATACGTAAACATGAAGAGATGACATGACAAACTTAAGGAGAACAAGACGACCACCCAACAACAAATTCTTGGATTTTCAAATTGTCAGTCTCGACTTAATTCTATTCAGCAACGGATCCCAAACTTCAACCGGTGCGCATCACCGCATATAGGCAGCCCCAAATGCAAAAAGGGTAACCTTCCGACTCGACAGTTCATTACCATAGCTGCTTCACTCAACCAAGAATCACCGACATTCACCCCAACCAACTCACTTTTATGAAAATTGACCTTTAGTCCAGACAAAGCTTAAAAAAAGAGAAGCACGACACGCATAACTTGCACGTTGGCCCAAGACTTTTCACCCAAAATCATAGTATCATCAGTGAATTTAAGATGAGAAACAACAACAGGCTCAGACACCCCCACCCGATAACCTGAAAACAAATTACTCGCTACCATAGCTTCCATCATAACATGAAAACCCTCCGCAACCAAAAGGAATAAGAAAGGAGAAAGGGGATCACCTTGCCTCAATCCCCTTTCCAAAGGAAATTCATCTGACAAACTACCATTCACCAAAACTGAAGTCGTTGTCGTGCCAATACATTCCTTAATCCATTTCCTCCACAAAGTCGGAAACATCATTTTTCTCATTACCTCATCCAAATAACCCCAATCGACTGAATCATACGCTTTTTCAAAATCCACTTCAAATAACAAACCCCACTAGCAACTAGAAAACCGTCAAGAATCTGACGACCTCTAATAAAAGTTAATTGAGACTCTGATATGACAATCCCAATCACCTTTCGCAATCTATTCACTAACAGCTTAGCCAACACGTTATACAAGATGCCCACCAATGAAATAGGCCTAAAGTCATTCAGATGTTGCGGACTATCATCTTTAGGAATAAGAGCAATAAAACATCGTCTAGTCCAGAACTTTTATAACTATCACAGTGCCAAACCACAACCTTCACCTCTTCCATAGAAAAAGGCTTAATCAACTCAGTCCCCTCCCGATAAGACAGAGAACGGAAGTGCAAATCATCCATCCCATATCTCTCATTCATACGAGCTTTAAAGTGATGTAAGAAATGGGAAAATACAACATGACACACATTATCCACTCCCTACACCGGCGCACCATCAACAAGAATAGAAGAGATAGTGTTACCTCTATGCCGACTAGACATAATGCTATGAAAATATTTTGAATTAAAATCACCTTCTCTTAACCATTGCATCCGAAATTGTTGCCAACATATACTAGTGTTAATACAAGTAAGAAAGAACAACTCTTCAGATAACCCATGAAGCTCCTCCACCTTCGAAGCTAATAATAACGGATTTTCCCCTTTACCATCCAACGTTGAATTCCTCTTTTTCAAAAATAATATTTTACCCGTCCTTTTCTGAGAATGATTATGCTGCCAACTTCTTAGGGTCGCTTCAATCATCTTGAACTTTTCCTTAATAACATAACCTCCCCACCCCTCCACCTAAAAAGACATCCACTCATCGCGCACAAACAACTTATATCCTGGAAAATTCTCCCAACACTTCAACATACGAAACAGCCGTGGACCCCAACTATCCTCATCAACAACAAGCAATATCGAGCAATGATCTGACAACCCTATAATTTAAGCCACCTGAATGCAATTAGGCCAAGTGAGGCACCAACTTTCCGATAACAAAAACCTATCAAGAAAACTCATAGAATGACCATCTCCTCGGTACCAAGTGTAATTGCGTCCATGAAGAGGAGGATCCACCAAAGAATTATTATCAATAAACTGATTAAAAGAAGAGCACCCCACCAACCGCTAAACTGAACACTTCTCCTCTCTTCCACACATCTAACAACATTAAAATCACCTCAAACTTAAAGATTATGTCCCACATAACTTCCCAACCAGGCTGCAATACTATCCCAAAGCACCTGTTGTGCCGCAACATCGCACATGGAATAAATATTAAATAAAACAAACTCACATGTGGACCTCACAAATCTACCACTAATCACAATCACATGATCAAAGGAAAAAGATGACCAAACATCAACCTCATCACAACCCCAAACAGTTAACAAACAACCGAAAGCGCCTACTGAAGAGCAAAAAGAGTAGCCATGAGGCGCACTACTCCATAAAGACGAGCATACAACATCATCAAAATAAGATAACTTCGTTTCTTGAATGCGCAAAATAAACGGTCAAATATTAATTGTTCATATTCCATTACAGATGTTCCTATTTTGATTCAACTATTATTTTTAATTAATAATTAAAAAAAGGCGTCAACTAGTGGTTTGAGATTGCCTTTGTAACCTCAAGGAATGATGTTCAAATCCCACCTAATATAGTTGTAATATTGTCATTAGCGCCACTTTTAATAAACAACTTTTCCCATTCTCCAATATTTTTTAATGAATAATATTATAATAATGTAAAATATTTTAAATGAACACTAAAAATGAAAGAAAAAAGTTACCTAAAAAAATCTTAAATTATAAAAAACCATTGTTTAAATAAATAATTTAATATTCAAACTAATAAATAAATAATTAAAATAAAGTCCAGAATTATAAAAAAAAATTGCTTATAATTTTTTTTGGAAAGGAAATTGCTTATAGTTTATAAATAAGTACTATAAAATAGATATATAAAGCAAATAAATAATTAAATAATTCAAATTAATAAACAAATAAAATAAAAAATTATACAAAAAACATTGCTTAAATAAATAATTTCATAATTCAAAATAATAAATAACTTAAATAAAATCCAAAATTATAAGAAAAAATTAGTTATAATTTACACTCACGTACACCATAAAAAAAGGAGACAAACAATGAGCACGGGCCTTTAAAAAAAAACGAGCATGGGAGTTACCAAAGCTACTTGTTGTCAATGGAAAAATAAAACAAAATCTTTTTAATTCAAAATCAAATCTAAAAACAAAACTTTTCTCATGCAACAAAAAAAAAAAACTAAAAACAAAACTTTTTTTTTTTGAGGTAGATCCAAGAACTAAACTTATTAGAGACCCTAGTGGCTTTCTTCAAAAAAAAAAAAGAGACCCTAGTGGCTAAAAATAAAATATTCCCCTTCAAAAAGAGAAAAAAAAAACAAAATATTTTTAATCTTAAAATCAAATAAATCTAAAAACAAAATTTGTTCGCCAAATAGAGACCCTAGTGGCATAGCAATTATAAATAAGTACTCATGTCCTATTCTTTTTACTCGCTCTATTCCCCTCACTCTATTTTCAAGCCCAGACAAAGGAATTTAGGGTTCCTTTCAAAAAAGTGGTGGTGTTGGAATCACAAACGATCCAACATCCCTCGAGGTTGTGAGTTCATGATTGTAACACTACCACCTTTTTCATTTGTCGTATTATTATACAATTCCACTCACTATATTTTCAAGCTAGAAAAAAATAGGGTTTATGAGTTTTACCTTTCAAAAAAGCAGTGACGTTGGATTTACAAACGATTGAACATATTATCGTTGAGGTTGCAAGTTCGTGATCGTTTGTGATTTCAATGTCACCGCCTTTTTGATTTGTTGTTTTATTTTATGTTCATTTTATATGAACATAATAGTGCCGGCATGGGTTGGTCCGCGTTTTGTTTTTATTTATTTTTTCACGTTCTTGTTTTCTCCCAGGCACATAGATCTGAAACTGAGACCCTTACTCACAGAGAAGATAATTAACCAGAAGTACAGTAAACAAGCACAAAGTCACAAGCAAATTGGTGATTAAAAAAGGAAGGATTTGCACTCTTTCGATAAAAAAAAAAAATAAAGTTCAGAAGTCTGGCTGGCGGCTGCTTTCTTGTTTCTGTTTATCAATACTAGGGTTACAAGTGGGTTTGGGCCAAATACATAATATAATAAACTACTCAGTTTTTTTTATCTTTTGTAAGAATAAATAAAACTACTAAGTTGTTTTTATGTTTTGTTTACAGTACTACTAAGTTGGTTACCAATACAAGAATTAATCGAGTAAAAAAATAAACCAACGCACAGACTAAAACAGGAATACTACCAACTTTTGGACCAAAAAAAGAGATTTTTATTACTAAAAAAAAAAGAGATTGAAACCTCAAACTAATTAACTGTTTTTACTTTCTAGATAATGAAAAATTATTTTTTATTGTTATAAAGTTGTGAGTAGAAGCTGAGCCGGAAAGCAATGACGGAAAATTATATAAAGTTAGAAAAATATAGAATGTCCAAATTATTGACCAAAACCAAAAGAGAAAGAATAGAAGCTGGTCCAAATTAACAAAAATTAAAGAAAAGCAAATGAAGTTATTAATTTAAGTACTACTACATAGTTAGGATAGGGATTCTAACTAGCTTCTCCTCTGATGTTCATGATCAATCAAACATAACTACTCATAGTTAAGCTAATAAGTCTTGGTGATGTCTGTCAAGTACTCATTTATATTGATGGTGATGGTGATGGTGATGATGACCATTGGCTTCAGCATTTGCAAGTGCCTGAGAATGAGATGAACCTCCAGCAGCAGCAACATTTGGTGCATTATTATTATTACCATCCCTCATCATATAAGTTGGTGCATTACCATAATACCCTCCATTTGGATGACCAATATGAAACTGTGGGACAAAACCCCCTAAATTTCCATATTCCATACCCCTCTTTCCCAATGGTTCAACTCTCATTGAGGTACGATCACCTTCAAGCTCACGGTAACGATGAAGGTACATTGTTAGAGGTTCAATGTAATCATCAAAACCAAGCTTACTCATAGCCCAAAGCACATCTTCTGCAGTTATTGTCTTCCTTTGCTCTCTTTGACAACGTTCATTGGCTTCTCCAGTTATGAAGCTGATGTACTCAGACACACACTCTTGGATTGTTTCTTTTGCATCATCAGAGATTTTTGCATGTGGTGGTAGAATCTTGCGCATGATCCTTATCACATTTGCAATTGGCATGAAACGGTCTTGTTCCCTCACAATGCATTCATTGTCTTGTTCTGTTCCAGTTGATGAGTGGTTGTTGTTGTTGTTTTGTTCTCCTACTTGCTGCCTCGTGTTCATCTCAGTAACCGATAGCTTCAACGTCCCTGCATCCATCTCATTCATATTTATTAATTCAAACTGCCTTTTCTTTTTAATTGTCACTTTTTGACATTTTACATAAACCAAAACAATTAATAAATATCATTACTTTTGATACAATAATTTATGCTTTTAATATAATAGCTTTATTCATTTAATATATCATCTCATATATTTCACTTTTTATAATAAATAACTAAAAATAATATTGATAAAACAATATTTAAAGTTTAACGAACATTTTTTCTTCATAAATGACAATTAAAAAGATTGGGATGGAGTATTTATCTGAATAACATTACTCTTAATTAAAATGAAAATAAATGCACATGTATGAATGAAACATAGTGATAAGATAGTTAAGGGTGTAGCAAATGGTATGTGTACACGTGAGATTATAGTTGAAGAAAGAACGAAAGAGGCAATGACAAGTAGGATGGATGGGTCGGTGGTGAGGGCCCAATTAGAGAGATAGGTAGGTAGTGTTGGGAGGGAGCGTGTGTCAGGTGTTTCTGTAGCTTTTCTCGCGAACAGAGGAATCAGAAGTAAAGGACAAAAAGAGTGTTCTTAATAAGTCATGAATTGTATTGCATGCGATTAAATTTAAATAAAGGAGACACAAACAAACAAACCAATAAAAACGGTTTCTCTTTTTTTTATGCCTTTTTCTTTTCATGCATTCGTCACTCTAAATACGCATTTCAAAGGTAGAACAGAACCTTGTTCAAGTAATCAATTGCGTGTTTGAACACATATTTTGGGAGAGATCAATTTCTCAAATTGCACTGTGGTTATGTTAATTAACTCACTCTTAGTCCAAACATACATTAAGGGACAAAATTCAGACTTAAAACGTTAATGCTTGGCTGGCATAGGAAATATAAGAAGAGTGTGTCATGGTGCAGTTCTATTTATAACTTCAAAACAAATTAAAACTAGCTTGTTAAATAAGTTTGGCCTTCTATATTGTTCACATCTTAAAAGTTTTCATGGTACTGTTATATCCTTCCAAAACACAATATTTGGGTTGGCTAAAAAGAGTGAAAGAAGACAGATAAAAACAGGCGTAAAAGGTGGTAGTAGTGGAGACTGAAAGAAAGATCCTTGTATTATGATCATGATGTTGAAGAATGCATGAAAGACACTTGTAACTCTAAAGTCAATGATCTTATGCATGCATGCATGACACTTGTTCCATTCCAAAATACACAATCACAATTCACAAGCCATTTACGCCATCATCTTCTTTTCCAACGTTCCGTTACCTTGCTTTACTTACACAACAAAACAAAGGTGGCTGGAGTGACGGTGGTGGTAGATCACTTAGATGAAAGAAAATACTAGTACAGAGAAAGAAATCTTGTGTAAACAGAGAAAACAAGAATTCAGACTAGATGTAAATATCAACAAATTGACATGCTAGAAAATTTAAAAACTGATCATTCGACTAAATTAAAGATGTCTCAACACAATATTATATAGTTTGAATAGTATATAGGAGAGATGAATATCATGCATGCATGTGGCACAACAGCAACTACTAATACTACACACACACTGAAATATATATTATATACCTTAAAGTATATACTAATGTATAATATTATCCTGCATGTGAGAAATCAAGATCAAATTGGATGTTAACCTTCACAACAAAGGAAAAAGAAAAAAACACAAAACAAATGTCACATAGAGAAGAAACATTTGAAGAGTATTTTTTGTTTTATATTTATAGTTTATTTATTACGTACCAGAATTGGTGTTCGTGGGGAGTTTGCGGTAGCCATGAAAACCTCCTCCAGTTTCCATTGCTGCTGGCTGGCTGCTGTGATGTGAAGTGAGAGAAGAGAGGATGACAATGGAGTGTCCACATTTATAGTGTCCACATTTATAGTGCTCTAACGTGTCACTTGGGGCGATGTAAACGAGGGTCCCGGTTATAGCCGGTCACAAACCCGTTAACTTGTTCCACTTGGACAAATGACAATGACAATACTCACAGCTGTAGGTCACACCCTTTCATTCTTGAGTTTAGAGGGTAGGATGGAGAGAGTTTACCGTACATTGACAAAGTGATAAATCTACCAACAATATATAAAAATACATAAAAAATTGAAGTACAACAAAATTTCATAATCGTCTTTATTAAAACTTATGATCTTCTCAATTTTAAGTTCATAATGATCATTTTGAAAAATTTAATTTATTTATTTTTTAAAAAATTAATTACGGATAATGTTCATCACAAGTGTAAGCAATTTCCATTGATAATTATGAAACTAATTTATTTGTTTTTTAAAAAATTAATTACGAATAATGTTCGTATCTACTAACATCTACTAACAATATATAAAAATCAAAGTACAACAAAATTTCATAATCGTCCTTATTAAAACTCATGATCTCTTTATTGTCGATATTTTGAAAATAGTCACGAGTTTTCAAAATTTTATCATATCGACTATCACATATCGGTAAAAAAAAAATTCTTCTGCATATATAAGCATATAAAATCCTGAAAGAGTGCAGTTTAAATATTTAACAGTGTTTTAAATATAACATAAAAATATATTTAATAGACACACTACATTAATGTTGATTTTTTGAAAATAGTCATGAGTTTTCAAAATTTTATCACATTGACTTTCTCATATATCTATATAAAAATTTGTTTCTGCAGATATAAACATTTAAAATCTGCAAAGGGAGCGGTGCAAACATTGAATAGTGTTTTGCATATAAAATAAAATTTATTTAATAGACACCCTACATTAATGTTGATATTTTGAAAATAGTCATGAGTTTTCAAAATTTTATCATATCGACTTTCTCATATATGTATAATAAAAATTTGTTTCTGCAGAAATATAAACATTAAAAATCTGCAACGGGAGCGGTGCAAACATTGAACAGTGTTTTGCATATAAAATAAAATTTAATCAATAGAAACACCGCATTAATGTTGATATTTTAAAAATAGTCACGAGTTTTCAAAATTTTATCATATCGACTATCACATATCGATACATACAAATTTTTTTCTGCATATATAAGCATATAAATTCTTCAACGAGTGCGATTTAAATATTTAACGGTGTTATGAATATAAAATAAAAATTTATTTAATAGACACACTATATTAATGTTGATATTTTGAAAATAGTCATGTGTTTCCAAAATTTTATCACATTGACTTTCTCATATATCTATATAAAAATTTGTTTCTACAGATATAAATATTTAAAATATGCAACGGAAGCGGTGCAAACATTGAACAATGTTTTGCATATAAAATAAAATTTAATCAATAGAAACACTGCATTAATGTTGATATTTTGAAAATAGTCACGAGTTTTCAAAATTTTATGTGCATAAAAATTTGTTTTTGCATATATAAGCAAATAAAATCCATAACTGGCGTGACTCAACTATTTAACAAATTTTTATTTATATAAGAGAAAAAAATTAATAGAAACGTTACATTATTAATCATAATTTTTATATAATATCTATAAACATTCTACAATATTAACAATATAATTATTTTTTATATAATTATCGTAATGTTACGTGACCCGTGCGAAAGCACAAGTCTTTTACTAGTCTTGATAAACCGTAATAATTTTTTTTAGGGAAATGTTTAGTGTATACCTTTAAACAATCAGGACAGATCAAGATATTTGGTATATGTGTGGCTAAAATTTTAAAGAAATAATAATGTAAACTATATTAAAAATAAGATATAACATTGTTTGATGCAATACAATTACAATGAAAATCGTCTCATATCCATTTGTTGAAAATGAGCTAAAATAACATCATTGTTAATTGTTAAAAGAACATCTCTTTTTATATAAGTTACAAGACGATCATTTAACCACTGATCACCCATTTTGTTTCATAGTTGACTCTTCACAACTTTCATAGCTGAAAAAACACGTTTAGCACTTGCAGTTGCTACTGACAAGAGCAAAGCCAATTTCAAAAGCTTATAAACCATAGCAAATATGTTGCACTTATTTGTTTCCACAAATTTTGCATGAAGAGAATAGAAGAGTACTAACTGAAGCTGTGTTTTATTTATATATACATCCTTCAGTCATTATTATATGCAAAAATTAACATTTTAGATTAATTCTTTAAATGATATTTATGTGGTATATAATAAATACTATATACATCATTAATTGAATAAATCTAAAACGTTGATTTTTTATTATAATAATGACCGGATGATGTATATATATATATATATATATAAATTGGAAAATTGGATGTGTGGATATAGCCACACATTGCCCAAGGCTCCATCCGCCCCTGTAAATAAATAGAGGGAAAAAAAGGGAAAAAAGAAGGATGACATATTTGACGGTTTTAAAATCGTCATTTTAGAAAATGAACTAAAAATCAATTTAAAAATTAAATTATTCAAAATTTCTCAAAAGAAAAGCTAAAAATGGGATAAAATAACACTAACTTCATTTTTAGGTGCTCATAAAATAATTTTTAACATTTTTTTGAATTAATTGTCCATATTATGGTTAAACACATATAATTTATGTATAAATAAAAAGAATGAATAAAATGTTGTATTTAACACCTTATTAAATACTGTTTAATCAAATTAGAATAAAGCATTTAGTGTTATGTTAATTTATTCTTCGTTTTCCTTAAAAAAAATTAAAAGAAGTATTCTTAGGTACCGTTTGTCCCGACTTTTTTTCTACTTCTCTACAATTTTAAGGAGAAGGTAGGTTGTAATATCCCACTTAGATGTAGCATTCATCTATGTTAGAAGCTTGAGAAGCAAGTAAGAAAATCAAGAATTAAGAGAGATGGCATTTTTGTAAATAAGGCAAAGAGGAAGTTTAATTTGGAATTGGCACAAGATATTTACTTCTCTTGTTATCCATTCTTTCATTCCATTCCATTTTCTGTTTTTTTCCCTTCCATTCCTCACCTCTCACGCCCTCCCTCACTCCCCCATATTCATTCAAACTTCAATCAAAAAAATCTAGTAAGGAAAACTTGCAAAGAAAGCTTGGAATAGAAGATAGTTAAGAGAAGGAAAAGAAAGACAAGGAAGAATCAAAGGAGAAGTGGTTTGGAGCAAGCTAGGGTTTTGATTCCAAGACTTAACCAGCACCAATAGTGAACTAAGGTGAGCTCCATTAAGTTTTATACCCATTTAGGGGTAAATTTTAAGGTTTATGAGGAAAGGAACATATGAATGATTTTTACCTAGATTTGTAATAGATAGTTCCCTATTGTTAATACTTGTTATGCTATGGTTTTATATGTTGAAAACCTTTGATTTTGATGTATGATTGCTTGCTGGACTGTGTTGGATCATAAAACTCGTTTTTGAATTTTCTGAAACAGCTACAGGGACTGCATCCCCTGGTTTCATCGTGCCACGATGGCTTGCATCGTGCCATGATCATCCTGATCAGGCAGCCATCGTGCCACGATGGGTGGCAACGTGCCACGAGAAAACCAGCAATGCACCCCTTTTTAAAAATGTGTTTTCTAGCCAGAAATCATCCGCACAGCGCCAGTATGCCTTTGTACATTTAAAAATGGAAGAATAGATCATAGTATACCTCGTATTAACATGAGTGTGGGGTTAGAAACATCACTTAAAGTTGAGGATTAACCTCATTATGAATCAAGGAATTAATTATGACAAAGGGTAGAGTTATACCTAAGATACCAAATAAGTTAGGGACATGGCTTCCCACTTTAGTCAAAGGCTCATGAGAACGATGAGTCGAGAACCTTGATAGGTTATTAAGATTATGCAAGATACTCATGATGAGTACAAGAACACTACATGTTTCAAAGATTAGAACCTTTTATAGGTTAAGAATTCAAGACTTAGCAATTCAAGAATGAGAATGAATTTTAAGCCGGGCTTGATGTGTCTCTCGTATGCTCACTAGTTAGTATACGAGGGGTTCCTGTGAAGTTACCGCCTTTAATGGCAGCCGGAACGGTGAAGTTACCGCTCGTGAGGGCAGCTACACATCCAAGTCTATAAGTTATGTGTCTCCTGTCTGCTCGTCAGTTAGTATACAGGGGGTCCCCGTGAAGTTACCGCCTTAAATGGCAGCTGGGACGGTGAAGTTACCGCTCGTGAGAGCAGCCACACAAAAGATAAGAGGAGTCCGGTGTTAGCATGATATGATAGGAATTTTCACCGGTAAGAAGGGAGTTGTACTTCGGGGTTACTCCACCCGGATGCACTCCGTAAAATGAACCAAGATAATGTTATGTTTGTTCAACCCTAACTGCTAACTTAAGATATGAATGATGAAAGTTTATTTATAATCGTATTGAGGAATAGGACAATTAGTTCCTAGTCACAGAAGTGGTCATAGGTTGTCCCCAAGACCACCGAGCATGAGATAAGTTAGCATATGATGAGAATGTTAAAGATAAGAAGCGATCTTAGGTTTTTCCCTCGATCGCGAAATAAGTAAAGATTGAGACTTGGCGATCATAGGTATTCCCGAGTTCGCCGAGGTAGGCACGGCAACCCTAGGTTCCCCGAGGTTGCCAAACAGTAGGTAGGGTAGGAGCTCACTGAGACGTTATGTCTCATCCCTTTCCTTCTGGTGCAGGTTCCTCGCAGGTAGCACGACGAAAAGGTAAAGAGAAAGCTATGGATTGATCGTGCTGCTTATGATTTGTTATTTGGACATTTGTATAAGAATAGTGTAATATGATGTATATTATGGAAATGTTTGTATCGGGTCATGGATTGTATCAAAGACATATGCTTTGTATAATTAATAAACATCTTTCTGTATTGTATTTAATGTATCCGGTACGAAATTTTAATACTCGTAAGAGATCCTAGGCAATCTCTATATGGGTGTTACAATTTGGTATCAGAGCAGGTCGATTCAGACCGTGCCTTGGGTCATTAAAGTACAATCCAAGTTCTTTGGACCTCTTGGATCCAGGACATTATTCTAGATGTTATGTTCAGTTAAAACTGATCACTTTGACTTGTATATGACAGCTAGGATAAGATGTCTGGGAGAAGAAGAGGTAGACCTCGTACTAATCAAGCCAGTGACGAGAGTGGAGGACCCAGTCAGAATTCATGGGAACAGATGATGCAACAACAGCAGGCCTGGCAGCAGCAATACCAAGAGCAACAAGCTCAGAATGCGTTACAGTATCAGCAAATGATGCTGATGATGCAACAGCAGTCTCAGCAACAGGCCCAAGCTCAACAACAATGGATGGAAATGATGCAACAAGGACAAGGTTTCCATCCACAACCACCACCTCCTCCAGTAATTGGAAACCCCGTGTTCCGGGAGTATAACAGACATCACCCTCCGGAGTTTAACGGAGAAGGTGAACCACAAGAAGCAAGAAAATGGATTAAACAGATGGAGAAGATCTTTAGAATGGCTGATTGTTCGGAAGAAGATAAAGTGGTCTATGCCACGAACCAACTCAGAGGCGCAGCAGAAGACTGGTGGGAATCTGCGCAGCGAAGGATGGAAGCCAATGGTGTAGAAGTGAATTGGGAGAATTTTAAAGGAGTGATGCTGGAAAAGTATTTACCTTTGTCTTACAAGGTAAAGAAGGAACAAGAATTCTTAGAATTGAAGCAAGGTGGTATGTCGGTTGCTGAGTTCACAAAGAAATTTGAAGAATTGTCCTACTATTCTACACACAATGAATATGCTGAGAATGAAGTGTGGAAAATGAATCAGTACAAAAGAGGTTTAAGAGGCGAGATTGATACTGCTGTGAGTCTCCAAAGAACGACAAGTTATGATGAACTAGTGCATGATAGCTTGGTAGTTGAAGCAGGACTTGCTAAAGCTTCAAAAGAACGAGCGGCAGCTTATGAAAAGAAGAAGAGTAGAATGTCTGATAAGTACCATGACAAGCTTAAGCCAAAGGGATCTCCGCAAAGAGGAAAGCAACCTAGTCCGCCCTCAATATATTCTGCTTGCAGGAAGTGTGGGAAGTCCCACAAAGGTGAATGTATGATGGGTATGGGTGTCTGCTACGGGTGTAAGCAACCTGGGCACTTCATACATGAATGTCCGAATAGACGTGGTAAGGGACCAGCTGAAGGTACTACCACTAGCAAAGGAAGAGTGTACTCCCTCGATGGTGCTAAGGCCTTGGCGAATGAAGATCTGATTGCTGGTATGTGTTATCTTGGCTCATACCCAGTAAAAGTTCTTTTTGATTGTGGCGCTTCATGCTCTTTTATTTCATATAAATGTGTGGAGACGCTTCAATTATCCTTGTCTCCGTTGAATCCTCCAATGTTAGTATCTACCGCTACTGAAGGCGGAATTGAAGCAAAGTATGTTTGTGAAAACTGTCCTATCACTGTGTCCAGTAAAACTTATTATGTCGACTTAGTATGTCTTCCGATGGAACAACTAGATGTGATATTAGGCATGGACTGGCTTTCTGCCAACCATGTGTATATTGGATGCTCAGAGAAAAGTATTTATATGCCGACCAGTGATACGGCGGAAGGTGTGGCTTTGTCAGAATTGATTAACCGCACCCATCAGTTAATTCAATTCATTTGTGCACAGGATAAGGGATTTTATGTCATGCTCACTGTGGCTTCAGAATCAGAGTTGAGTCCCAGTGATATTCCCATTGTAAATGAGTATTTAGATGTTTTCCCTTCAGAAGTAAATAGTTTGCCTCCAGAGCGTGAAGTAGAATTCTCAATTGACTTAATTCCAGGAGCGGAGCCGGTATCTGTGGCACCGTATAGAATGTCGCCTATGGAACTTAAAGAGCTGAAATCTCAGTTAGAAGAATTGATTCAGAAGCATTTCATTAGACCCAGTGTGTCGCCTTTGTAATATCCCGCTCAAAAGCATCAGTTAAACGTGTTAGAAGCTTCGTATGCAAGCAAGTGGCATAATAGTAATTAAGAGGAAAAGGCTTTTTAGATATATATGAAATTTGGAAAGAGTTTCTACTCATTTCTTTCTCTCACAAAATCAGAATTTTTCCTTCCTTTCTCCCCTCATTTTCGCCCCTTTCTCCTCACCATCTTCATCATCAAATCTTCAACCTTTAAGCTAGTAAACTCCTTCCTAAACATTTGTGAGACAAGCAAGCTTTTGTTGGGAAATTTTTGGAGCAAGAACAAGAAGGAAAGCCAAGGAACATAAGTGGTTTTGAGTAGAGACTTTGGAACTTGAAGTTTGAGTTTGGATTCAAGACTTAGCAAGCAATCCTTTGGTTTTGAGGTGAGCTCTTAGAGGGTTTTAGAACCCTACTTTGTTTAAGCTTTAAAGTCTTAGTATTAAGAGTTATTTTGATGAATTTCATGCCTAAATCCCTTGATGGTTTGTGTATATATGAATTAGTATGTGATGAGTTGATTATATGTCATAGAAATCCATTCCCATAAGTTAATTGATGATTGGGGAGGTTTGGGTTAGCCTAGGAAGTGAAATTTTGAGTGCTGCTGAAGCCAAAATCGTGCTCCGATTTATGGGCATCGTGCTACGATTTTGTGTCCTGTTTTTCATGGAACTCTCGCAGAAAATCGTGCTACGATATTCTCATATCGTGCTACGATATTGGCTCACTTCAGCATCTTTTTTCGTGTGTTTTGGCTTGGTAATAGGGAAGGATAAGGGATAGGCATGGTGTTAAAAGATGTATACATGTACTTCTAAGGTATATAGATGTGTTTAGGGAATGGTAATGGGATTATTATTTATGAGTGGAGTCCCTACATTTCCATAACTTGTGCAAACATTAGGATATTGAAAGTATGAATGTATTACCCATCATAGCTATAGATAAGTTAATAGAGTTGGATCTCCAACAACTATAGGAGGCTTATGAGAACGATAAGCCAAGAATTATAAGTTATAGATTATAGTTACAGGAATGTTATATGTTCATAGTAACAGATTATACGTTCAAACGTTAAAGTTAAAGAATTAAAGAATTAAAGATCAAAGTTATTGGCGTGCTTGCACGTTTCACAGTCATAGGCATGTTCAGCAGACTCCGGGATACGCCGGATGGGATTTCTCCGAGAGGATTATCCACATGCAATTTCATAGGGAGTCCGGTGATAGCCTGATATGATAGGAGTTTCACCGGTTCATAGGGAGACGTATCTCGGGGTTGCTCCACCCGGGGTGCCCTCCGTAAAATGAACTCAGATAATTGTTTGTTCAACGCTAACAGCTAACATAAAACTGCTATCGAACTGTTGATACGTTTTATGATTTATAGTTATAGTCAAAGTTACAGTTACAGTCATAGTTACAGGAAACATACAGTTATAGTTATAGATAGTTATTAGAAAGTGATCTTAGGTCTTTCCCTCGATCACTAAGTTAAGGTTATAGGCAGTAAAAGTTATAGTTACAGGAGGACTTATAGTCATAGACAGATAAAAGACTTGGCGATTCTAGATTTCCCCTAAATTGCCAAGGTAGGCATGGCGACCCTAGGTTCCCTGTGGTTGCCAAACAGTAGGTTGGGTAGAGCTCACTGAGACATTATGTCTCATCCCATTCCTTCTGGTGCAGGGTTACAGGCATGTCAGAGGTTCGTGATGAAGATCTTCATAGAGGTACTGGATGGAGTGCATTTGCTCGTTGTGTACCAGCTCAGAAGCTTAGTGGACAATTGAATAAGCATTGTATAAATATTGGATTATTTGTACAACGAGTATTATGTATTCTTTCATTTGTAATGTATGAGTTTTATTATTGAAATTTTTAAATGTATCCAGTATCAGTTTAACGCACATGCTAATATACTAGTTAAAGTTAGTATGGGTGTTACAATTGGTATCAGAGCAGGTCGATTCAGACCGTGCCATGGGTCGTTTAAGATTCAATAAAAGTAGTGGAATCATTGGGTTCCAGATGTTGTTCTAAAGGTCATGTCTAGCTGAGCCTGATCAACTCAGTCTAGTATATGACAGTTAGGACAAATATCCGAGAGCTGAATGTGACCAAGGAGGTATGAAGTGTTCAAAGGGTGAAGGTTAAGACGTCAGATTCTAAGACGAATTTGCAAAGTGCTTAAGGTCGAAGGATGGTTCTCTAACAGTGAAGTAATTGAGCCAGTTAATGGCAAAGTTTCAGGATTTTAAAAGGTATTAAAGAGTAAGGTCAAGTACCTTAACTAGTTGGACGCATCCTTGAGCGATGCCTTCTCTGAGGAGATGTGAAGAGTAAAGAATTATAGTGTACTCTGAAGAATGATTTGGAAAGTTAAAGTTAAGGGTTGATTAGAGTTTTAATTTCCGGCTGCAGATGCAATAGATTGTGTTACCAAACCCAGCGATGTGGAATAAGGAATGGACAGTTAATTTTTGAAAACTCTGGGCTTCCAGTGGGGATATAGTGTGTAAGGTGGAAGGACTTGCACCCTTAAAACGGATGAGATTTTAATATCCGACAGTTAAGAGACTCATTTATGGATTAAGCGAAATATCGGACAGATGAACCAGATTACCTTCCTTTCTGTGGGTCGTCAAGATGCTCGGTATGAAGAAACGCAAGCTTAGCAACAAGTGAGGGAAACCCCGTTCAGGGTATGAAGTAAAGGTGGAATTTTATGTTGTCGGATTATAGCAGACCGCTTTCGAGGATTAAACAGGAATTAGCTAAGAAACTATTTTGAGGCCCTGTCAACAGGAAGAACGTCACTTATATATAAGTTACAGTTAAAGTATGGTTGAAGTTAAGGAGTTCTATATTCTCTTTCGATGGGCTCCTTGCATACGTATTCGGGTAAGCCGACAAAGATCACACTATGTGGGTATGTGTTAAGATGGTAGAAAATACATACTTTGGATCGTTTGAAACCATGAAGAGGGCAACGGTCGAGAAGTCAGATGGACTAATTATTCAGATAACGAGATTAGAAGGGAATCATGAATACAGTAATAAGTTATAAGAAGGATCCAATGGAAAATGTTAAGTATTGAAGCTTACAGATTTATTAATCGGGTATTCGAAGAGGTGTATCACATGTTTGAATTTACAGGAGAGCTGGTAAGAGTTGAGTTCTATCCAGACGGATTATTCCCGGAGCAATCCGAGAAGTAACCAAGAGTTATGTTAGAGTTTTGTGGACCCAAGTGTTTTGGAAAAAGTTGTGGATGTGAAATCCCTACGGATAATTACAGGATGAGACTCGATTCATTAATCGATTAAGTATATGAAAGACGAGGATTTTCGGAAGTCATAGAATGTTTCTAGAAGTTACCACAAGTAAATAATGTATGAACTTAAGTTGTTTTAATAGGAGCATCATTGGGCTCGAATTCATTGTTAAAGATTGTCTACAGGGTTCGGTGTATTTCGTGGAAGTAAGAATTATGTTTATGTTCGAAAGGAAACGCAAAGTCAAGCGTCGAGCAATCAGTAAGTTGAACAGGTGGATTAAATCACAAGAGAAATTATAAGATAAGATGGTCATGGGTGGTGACTAAAAGGTTATAAAGTTAAAAGATTGGCTAAAGAGATTTTAGATGGTAATAGTGGTGTGTTATTTCCATCCCAAAGTAAATTGTTTAAATCAGAGTGGCGCAGCGGAGAAGTAATCCAATTAGGAGTTAATAGACAAATTAAAGTTGAAGTTTAGAGAAAAGGATGTTTGTGAAGTCCTTGTCAGAGGAACTACAGGAAAGGTATTCAGAGATTAAATCCCAAGTTACAGAATATGTATAAGCAGTGATGACTTGAACTTATCACCAGTTCTAACAGGGAATTTTAATAGATAAGTCGAGGAATGTATCAGACCCCGAAACTCATGAGATAAGAGAATTGAAGCAGGTTGATAACTTTAAAGGATGTAATTATAGCACGCGAAGGAGGCCACATTTAATACGGTAAACTAGCTGTTTCAGCTCAGTAACTTAAAGTTAACTTGAATAGTAAGTTTAATCAAAGAGGAATTATACTGTGGCATGCAGTTGTTCCGCATTGTATCCACGTTATGCTAGCATGTCGCATGTAACAGGCATGTTACAGGTTATGATTAGTATTATGTATACTGATCAGACAGAGTTTATGCTACTTAGATAGTAGTGTAACATATTTTATAGTCGTGTGACATGTATCGGTAACCGTGGTACGCAGTCGGTAATGTTTTAACAGGAAAGTCTTAAACAGAACAGGTTTGTTATTATTGAACAATTTCGGTAGAGGAGTTCAGAAATTCTTGAACGTAATGTTAACAGTTAAAGGAAGGAAATATTTTATACAGATCAGAAGAGTACTCATAGTTTATAGTAAAAGGCTACGTGAATTGAGGTTATGAATTAAAGGATTCAGAGTTTAAGAGTGCTATTTTGATAGCGAACAGAATAGAGTTTACTTTTCGAAAACGGAGAATGCCCTTGGAGGAAATAAGTTATAACACCAACGGAATGTAACCATAACTTACGTTATGGGATTGTGAATGTTCAAAGAATACAAGTATGGATTAAAAGTTAAGAGAGTGACCTTGGTTGACGTGGTTTTGTCTCAAGTATAAGTTGTTTAAGTATGGTGTCCCATTAGTTGGACAATGACGATGCGGCGTACTGTGTACCGATAGGAGTGTACACGTACTCGATCATGTATAGAAGCGATGTGCTATGGATAATGTTATATGATGGTATGTGAGACGGCTTATGCTACACGTCACTTGTACTAAACCTTCAAAAGTTGAAATTATTGGAAAAAGCAAGTATTAATTCCCATGAGTAAAGAATATCGTAATTGAAGTAAGATTGTCAGAATCATAGAAAGAAGAAAACCCTAAGACCTTTAGCTACGTGTTATGGTGGATTAGTTAAATTAGAGCACGAGTGGCTCATAAGATTTCTCGAGCTTAAAGGATTCCCGCAGTGGGGATGTGCGCAATGCTTATGATAGTGTTGATAGCTATACCAGGATAACAAAAGAAAGGAACTTGTACCGTGAGTTCAGCCATCACCTTGTATTTGAATCGTGAAAGTACTTGCAATGAACTTTATTACCGTTTGAGAATGTTTGATATCAGATGCTTTACAATGCAAGACTAGTCTATATGAAGAATGATACGAAGGTAACAGTAACAGGTCGTCTTGCGAGACGAAAGTTAAAGACAAAAGTTCTTTCGAATTAAAAGTAATGTAAGAGATCCCTCGGAAGGTTGGAATAATCGAGGAAAAACGGAATGACTCGACGACTTCAGGTTAATATGATGTGTTGGTTCAGATAACTATACGCCTTAACAGATAATAGTTATGTAATATACGTTAGACTTTTCGGCAGGAAAGAGATTATCTTATGTTTTGATGTATAATGATGGGAATCATGGCTAAGGAACAAGTATCAACCAATATGGTTTAATCGAGACGCGTGACTAATCTATATGTCAGACATTAGAGTTGCCATGGAATCCCAATAAGCTTATAGAATTGGAAATTTTCATAGTAGAGAAAGAGGTAGAAAGGATTTATCTTTGCAGGATCTCATAAGGATTATCTAAATTTCGAGGACGAAATTTCTTTTAAGGGGGGTAGAGTGTAATATCCCGCTCAAAAGCATCAGTTAAACGTGTTAGAAGCTTCGTATGCAAGCAAGTGGCATAATAGTAATTAAGAGGAAAAGGCTTTTTAGATATATATGAAATTTGGAAAGAGTTTCTACTCATTTCTTTCTCTCACAAAATCAGAATTTTTCCTTCCTTTCTCCCCTCATTTTCGCCCCTTTCTCCTCACCATCTTCATCATCAAATCTTCAACCTTTAAGCTAGTAAACTCCTTCCTAAACATTTGTGAGACAAGCAAGCTTTTGTTGGGAAATTTTTGGAGCAAGAACAAGAAGGAAAGCCAAGGAACATAAGTGGTTTTGAGTAGAGACTTTGGAACTTGAAGTTTGAGTTTGGATTCAAGACTTAGCAAGCAATCCTTTGGTTTTGAGGTGAGCTCTTAGAGGGTTTTAGAACCCTACTTTGTTTAAGCTTTAAAGTCTTAGTATTAAGAGTTATTTTGATGAATTTCATGCCTAAATCCCTTGATGGTTTGTGTATATATGAATTAGTATGTGATGAGTTGATTATATGTCATAGAAATCCATTCCCATAAGTTAATTGATGATTGGGGAGGTTTGGGTTAGCCTAGGAAGTGAAATTTTGAGTGCTGCTGAAGCCAAAATCGTGCTCCGATTTATGGGCATCGTGCTACGATTTTGTGTCCTGTTTTTCATGGAACTCTCGCAGAAAATCGTGCTACGATATTCTCATATCGTGCTACGATATTGGCTCACTTCAGCATCTTTTTTCGTGTGTTTTGGCTTGGTAATAGGGAAGGATAAGGGATAGGCATGGTGTTAAAAGATGTATACATGTACTTCTAAGGTATATAGATGTGTTTAGGGAATGGTAATGGGATTATTATTTATGAGTGGAGTCCCTACATTTCCATAACTTGTGCAAACATTAGGATATTGAAAGTATGAATGTATTACCCATCATAGCTATAGATAAGTTAATAGAGTTGGATCTCCAACAACTATAGGAGGCTTATGAGAACGATAAGCCAAGAATTATAAGTTATAGATTATAGTTACAGGAATGTTATATGTTCATAGTAACAGATTATACGTTCAAACGTTAAAGTTAAAGAATTAAAGAATTAAAGATCAAAGTTATTGGCGTGCTTGCACGTTTCACAGTCATAGGCATGTTCAGCAGACTCCGGGATACGCCGGATGGGATTTCTCCGAGAGGATTATCCACATGCAATTTCATAGGGAGTCCGGTGATAGCCTGATATGATAGGAGTTTCACCGGTTCATAGGGAGACGTATCTCGGGGTTGCTCCACCCGGGGTGCCCTCCGTAAAATGAACTCAGATAATTGTTTGTTCAACGCTAACAGCTAACATAAAACTGCTATCGAACTGTTGATACGTTTTATGATTTATAGTTATAGTCAAAGTTACAGTTACAGTCATAGTTACAGGAAACATACAGTTATAGTTATAGATAGTTATTAGAAAGTGATCTTAGGTCTTTCCCTCGATCACTAAGTTAAGGTTATAGGCAGTAAAAGTTATAGTTACAGGAGGACTTATAGTCATAGACAGATAAAAGACTTGGCGATTCTAGATTTCCCCTAAATTGCCAAGGTAGGCATGGCGACCCTAGGTTCCCTGTGGTTGCCAAACAGTAGGTTGGGTAGAGCTCACTGAGACATTATGTCTCATCCCATTCCTTCTGGTGCAGGGTTACAGGCATGTCAGAGGTTCGTGATGAAGATCTTCATAGAGGTACTGGATGGAGTGCATTTGCTCGTTGTGTACCAGCTCAGAAGCTTAGTGGACAATTGAATAAGCATTGTATAAATATTGGATTATTTGTACAACGAGTATTATGTATTCTTTCATTTGTAATGTATGAGTTTTATTATTGAAATTTTTAAATGTATCCAGTATCAGTTTAACGCACATGCTAATATACTAGTTAAAGTTAGTATGGGTGTTACAGCCTTGGGGTGCTCCAGTTTTGTTAGTCAAGAAAAAGGATGGAAGTATGAGGCTGTGTATTGACTACCGCCAACTTAATAAAGTGACTATCAAGAATAAGTATCCTCTTCCAAGAATTGACGATCTTTTAGATCAGCTCAAGGGAGCAACTGTGTTTTCCAAAATTGATCTTCGGTCAGGTTATCATCAAATCCGTATCAAATCTTCAGATGTGTCTAAGACGGCGTTTAGAACGCGTTACGGGCACTATGAATTTCTAGTTATGCCTTTCGGTGTAACTAATGCCCCAGCAGTATTTATGGATTACATGAACAGGATATTTCAGCCCTATCTCGATCAATTTGTGGTGATTTTCATTGATGACATCTTGATCTATTCTAAGGACCCTCAAGAGCATGCTCAGCATTTGAGAATTGTATTGGATGTCCTTAGAGACAAGCAGCTGTATGCTAAGTTTAGTAAGTGTGAGTTCTGGTTATCTGAAATTAAGTTTTTGGGTCATGTTATCTCTCAAGGAGGGGTAGCTGTTGATCCATCTAAAGTCGAGGCTGTTCTTAATTGGGAAAGACCAAAGAATGTAGCAGAGGTCAGGAGCTTTCTAGGCTTGGCAGGTTATTATCGGAGATTTATCATGAAATTTTCTCAAATTGCCTTACCTTTGTCACGCCTCACCAGAAAAGATGTACCATTTATCTGGGATGAAGAATGTGAAGAAAGTTTCAGAGTTTTAAAGAAGAAATTGACGAAGGCACCAGTGCTGGCAATACCAGATCCTGAAAGGAGATACACCGTTTTCTGCGATGCATCTTCCAAGGGACTGGGAAGTGTTCTGATGCAAGGAGAGAATGTGATAGCCTACGCCTCTAGACAGCTCAAGACTCATGAGGAGAATTACCCCACTCATGATCTTGAGTTAGCAGCAATAATTTTTGCATTGAAGATATGGAGACATCATTTATATGGTGCACAGTTTGATTTATTTAGTGACCATAAAAGTTTGAAGTATTTGTTTGATCAACGAGATTTGAACATGAGACAAAGACGATGGATGGAATATTTGAAAGATTTTGATTTTGACCTGAAATACCACCCAGGAAAAGCAAATGTAGTAGCTGATGCCTTGAGTCGTAAAGCTTTAATTAAAGCTGAAGTAATGATGAGTACGTGTGGGTTGTATGAGAAGTTCAGAGATCTCAATCTACATGTTACGGAGTTAGAAGGTGGCATCTTGTTGAATAAGATGGATATTTCGTGCGACCTACGGTTTAGGATTGCACAAGCTCAATCTGTGGATGTAGATCTTCAGAAGAAAGTCGGCCAAGCAGGGTTTTCATGGGCACCAGATGGTATACTATTGTTTGAAGGAAGGGTTTACGTTCCGAATAATGTGGAATTAAAAAGGTTGATTCTAGAAGAAGCACACAAGAGCAGTTTTAGCATTCATCCTGGAACCACCAAGATGTATCAAGATCTGAAGAGAGACTATTGGTGGCCTAGTATGAAAAGAGATGTTGCGGAGTTTGTGTCGCGATGCATTGTTTGTCAGCAGGTGAAGATTGAGCATCAAAGACCTGCAGGAATGTTAGTGCCGTTGGAAATTCCACAATGGAAATGGGAAGATATAACCATGGATTTTGTGACTGGATTACCTCGAACACAACGAGGACATGATTCCATTTGGGTGATAGTGGACCGGCTAACTAAGTCAACTCATTTCTTGCCGGTTAAGACCACTTACCGAGCTTCTCAGTATGCCGAGTTGTTTATTTCGGAGATTGTGAAACTCCATGGTGTGCCAGCTAGTATTGTGTCAGATAGAGATCCCATTTTCACATCCCACTTTTGGAAGGCCTTTCAGAAAGCTTTGGGAACCAGATTGAAGATGAGCACGTCCCATCATCCTCAGACAGATGGACAATCCGAGAGGACTATTCAGACGTTAGAGGACATGTTGCGTGCATGTATCTTAGAAGATGGAGGAAGTTGGAATGATCACCTACCACTAATTGAATTTTCCTACAATAACAGTTACCATTCTAGTATTGGAATGGCCCCATATGAAGCTCTTTATGGTAGGAAGTGTAGAACCCCGCTTTGTTGGGCTGAAGTCGGAGATAAAAGTATTTTGGGACCTGAGATAATTCAGGAGACGACCTTAAAGATTAAGTCCATTCAGGATAAGATGAGAACAGCACAAAGCCGTCAGAAGAGTTATGCTGATAAGCGGCGAAGACCCTTAGAGTTTGAAGAAGGAGATCATGTGTTCCTTAAAGTTACACCCAAGTTGGGGTTAAGAGGAGCGTTCAGAACTAAGAAGCTTTGTCCGAGGTATGTTGGACCATTCCAAATACTTCGACGTGTCGGACCAGCAGCTTATCAGTTAGCGCTGCCACCGGCTATGTCAGGATTGCACGATGTATTTCATGTCTCACAACTGAGGAAGTTCATTCCCGATCCTTTCCAACCAGTGGAACTGGACAGTATTGATTTGAGATCGGACCTAACTTTTCAACCGGAACCAGATCAGATAATTGATCGCGATGTTAAGTCTTTGAGGAACAAAGAGATTCCTATTGTCAAGGTTGTATGGAAAGGTTCTCCCGACGGCGAAGCCACGTGGGAGCTAGAATCAGAAATGCAAGAGCACTATCCTCATCTATTTTCAGGTAAATTCTAAATTTCGAGGACGAAATTTCTTTAAGGGGGGTAGATTGTAATATCCCACTTAGATGTAGCATTCATCTATGTTAGAAGCTTGAGAAGCAAGTAAGAAAATCAAGAATTAAGAGAGATGGCATTTTTGTAAATAAGGCAAAGAGGAAGTTTAATTTGGAATTGGCACAAGATATTTACTTCTCTTGTTATCCATTCTTTCATTCCATTCCATTTTCTGTTTTTTTCCCTTCCATTCCTCACCTCTCACGCCCTCCCTCACTCCCCCATATTCATTCAAACTTCAATCAAAAAAATCTAGTAAGGAAAACTTGCAAAGAAAGCTTGGAATAGAAGATAGTTAAGAGAAGGAAAAGAAAGACAAGGAAGAATCAAAGGAGAAGTGGTTTGGAGCAAGCTAGGGTTTTGATTCCAAGACTTAACCAGCACCAATAGTGAACTAAGGTGAGCTCCATTAAGTTTTATACCCATTTAGGGGTAAATTTTAAGGTTTATGAGGAAAGGAACATATGAATGACTTTTACCTAGATTTGTAATAGATAGTTCCCTATTGTTAATACTTGTTATGCTATGGTTTTATATGTTGAAAACCTTTGATTTTGATGTATGATTGCTTGCTGGACTGTGTTGGATCATAAAACTCGTTTTTGAATTTTCTGAAACAGCTACAGGGACTGCATCCCCTGGTTTCATCGTGCCACGATGGCTTGCATCGTGCCATGATCATCCTGATCAGGCAGCCATCGTGCCACGATGGGTGGCAACGTGCCACGAGAAAACCAGCAATGCACCCCTTTTTAAAAATGTGTTTTCTAGCCAGAAATCATCCGCACAGCGCCAGTATGCCTTTGTACATTTAAAAATGGAAGAATAGATCATAGTATACCTCGTATTAACATGAGTGTGGGGTTAGAAACATCACTTAAAGTTGAGGATTAACCTCATTATGAATCAAGGAATTAATTATGACAAAGGGTAGAGTTATACCTAAGATACCAAATAAGTTAGGGACTTGGCTTCCCACTTTAGTCAAAGGCTCATGAGAACGATGAGTCGAGAACCTTGATAGGTTATTAAGATTATGCAAGATACTCATGATGAGTACAAGAACACTACATGTTTCAAAGATTAGAACCTTTTATAGGTTAAGAATTCAAGACTTAGCAATTCAAGAATGAGAATGAATTTTAAGCCGGGCTTGATGTGTCTCTCGTATGCTCACTAGTTAGTATACGAGGGGTTCCTGTGAAGTTACCGCCTTTAATGGCAGCCGGAACGGTGAAGTTACCGCTCGTGAGGGCAGCTACACATCCAAGTCTATAAGTTATGTGTCTCCTGTCTGCTCATCAGTTAGTATACAGGGGGTCCCCGTGAAGTTACCGCCTTAAATGGCAGCTGGGACGGTGAAGTTACCGCTCGTGAGAGCAGCCACACAAAAGATAAGAGGAGTCCGGTGTTAGCCTGATATGATAGGAATTTTCACCGGTAAGAAGGGAGTTGTACTTCGGGGTTACTCCACCCGGATGCACTCCGTAAAATGAACCAAGATAATGTTATGTTTGTTCAACCCTAACTGCTAACTTAAGATATGAATGATGAAAGTTTATTTATAATCGTATTGAGGAATAGGACAATTAGTTCCTAGTCACAGAAGTGGTCATAGGTTGTCCCCAAGACCACCGAGCATGAGATAAGTTAGCATATGATGAGAATGTTAAAGATAAGAAGCGATCTTAGGTTTTTCCCTCGATCGCGAAATAAGTAAAGATTGAGACTTGGCGATCATAGGTATTCCCGAGTTCGCCGAGGTAGGCACGGCAACCCTAGGTTCCCCGAGGTTGCCAAACAGTAGGTAGGGTAGGAGCTCACTGAGACGTTATGTCTCATCCCTTTCCTTCTGGTGCAGGTTCCTCGCAGGTAGCACGACGAAAAGGTAAAGAGAAAGCTATGGATTGATCGTGCTGCTTATGATTTGTTATTTGGACATTTGTATAAGAATAGTGTAATATGATGTATATTATGGAAATGTTTGTATCGGGTCATGGATTGTATCAAAGACATATGCTTTGTATAATTAATAAACATCTTTCTGTATTGTATTTAATGTATCCGGTACGAAATTTTAATACTCGTAAGAGATCCTAGGCAATCTCTATATGGGTGTTACATAGGTCAAACACAATATCTATTAAGTACTTACTAAAAAAATATTTTAAACATTTTTTCCCTTCAAAAAATATTTTAACATTTTTTTATTTATTATATATTTGTACAATATTTTGCCAAACAACTTTTAACTTAAAAATAGCTTTAAAACTAAAAAAATAATAAAGTAACAAAACAACTTTAATTTCTTTCTTAAAGTCCTTAATTTTAACTTTGTTTTAAAGTAGCTTTTGGGCCGTAAAAAAGTCAGGCCAAACGATGTCTTAAGTGATTTAAAGTGTTTTCTTTTTCAAAAGTTACAAATTTAAATTCGTTTTTTTTGCAACAACATCATATAAGTTCTCAAGAGTGATTTGATAAACGTAATATGGTGATGATGTGTTTTTTTTGTTTTCTTATGAAGTTTTTATTAAATATTAAAATAATACGATTTTAAGAGGAGAAAAAAGCATTTAGTGTTATGTTAATTTATTCTTCGTTTTCCTTTAAAAAAAGATTAAAAGAAGTATTCTTAAGTGGTTTAAAGTGTTTTCTTTTTCAAAAGTTACAAATTTAAATTCGATTTTTTGCAACAACATCATATAAGCTCCCAAGAGTGATTTGATAAACGTAATATGGTGATGATGTGTTTTTTTTATTGTGTGTTAACGTTCTGATTCTCAAGGGTAAGGGGCCCTTGGGGTTGGATGTTCGATTAAGTAAGTTTTGTTAACAATTGTTTCACCTAGGAATTAAACTGAGGTTCTTCTAAATAATTCGTCATTTGGTGAAACACATTAAATCATTTGAGCCCAATTGGTTGGTTAATATGTTGGTGATATAATAGAAAATAGAGATATATAAAAAAATGAGATGTTGAATAAGTTTATAAAAATTAAAAGGTAAAGGTGTCTATTAATCATTGTTTTTTTTAAGAGTATTTATATTTTTGGTTAATTATGCTTTGACTCACATTTTTTCCCATACACCCAATATACACCTCCATGTGACATTTTGTTTTAATTTTTTTTTCTCTTCCATTTACTCTCTCTCTCTCTCTCTCTCTCTCTCTCTCTCTCCACATAATCCTCCATTCTCCCCTTCCATCCTCATCAGCCACCAATCATCCACCTCCATGACCGACTGATGTTGTATCAAAAGTAACTATATTTTATATCGTATCCATAGGGACTAGTGCGATATTCTAAGCCATTCAACAAGTAGTATTGTTCTAAGTTTCAGATTTATAAAGTTGTTTGTTAATTATGAAAACCTATTCGAACAATAAAGCGGTAATGTAGATGAGATTTGATAAAGACGTAAAACTGTTAGGATTAGATTTCATTGACCAAACATTGCATATATCCTCATAATCACATATAGATTCTAGCCATTAATCGATATTACCACATATCACTCGACAACATTTTTTATGTCTAAACAACGTCGTGATTTCAACCGTATTGTTTAATCGACGATTTCTCAGCCTATTAAACAATCTGATCGCAATAAGCTTTGATATTTAAAGTGATTATCAAAACCTAAATTCCATTTCTAGAATTTGAGTTTCAATAGATGATTATCCTAGATTTAGATTCACAAAGTATTTTTCAATATCATTTCAAATCATAGATGAATATGAACAACAAGGATAATATCAATATCAAATAAAACTACAATCATATATTAATCAGATCATAATGAATACATACTGTGCTTGATCAACTTCCTCTAATCGCAAAAAGCTGAGATTTAGCTACTCATTGCCATGTAGCCTTACAAAAATGGAAGAAAGGATGAATTTGCATGACAAGATCTTGATTTCTCAACAAATCTTGATGAATCCACTCCATACACTCTTGCCTTGAGTTTCTCTCTAATTCGTCCTCTAATGTCCTATATTTTTTTTTTTTTGTGTTTTCTGTTTCTGATCCTTTTTATACCCTTTCTGCATTTTTGTAATTCGCTCAGCGAAGTCTCCTTTCTTCACTAGTGGGTTTCTGCCACATCAGCACAGAGCCAGTCCAAACTGCCTTAGCTCGCTCAACGAGCTTGTTACTTCGCTTAGTGATGTCCTGAAATTCTTGGATTTGAAACTCTCTGCCTAACTTCGCTTTAACTTCGCCGAGCGAACTTTGATGTCCTGATCTCGCTTGGACTTCGCTCAACCATGCCCTGTTTACCTGATTTTCATGACTTTCTGCCAGACTTCGCATGGGGCTCGCCTGGACTTCGCTGAGCGACCCTTTGGACATCATTTTCTTTCATTTTTGATCTTTAAGTCCAAAGCAATTATATTTACCTGCATAAATGGTTGGTATTAGGTATAAAAAGCCTAAAATGATAATTATCCATTATTTTGGAGGTTTTACATAGATAACTTGTAAAACAAGTAACAAAAGTGCCTAAAATATATATGTTTTTTAACTAGTTTCTGGCACTTATCACCGACCAACACCACCATCTTCTTCCTCCACCATCGATCGACCACTACCACTATCGTTTGTTCAGATTTGTGTTTTAGTCGCGTTCGCCGATGATAAATTAGAGAGAAACGAGAGGAAGAGAGATTGGATGGTGAGTGAAGATAGATAGAGAGAGAGAGAGAGAGAGAGAGAGAGAGAGAGAGAGAGAGAGAGAGAGAGAGAGAGAGAGAGAGAGAGATGATCGTACGTTTAGGGTAATAGAGGCAAGAGAAGAGAGTCAAGAAACAAGAGTGAGTACCAGAGTTGTAAATGGACAAATTTGCACCATCATAATTAATAAAAAAACTGCCCGCATCAAAATTGCCCCCATAATATCACCCCTGTTTATATTTTTGAAAGGTATGTTACTTGTACACCCTTGCTTTTCATACACCAACCCAACACTTAATTTCCTCTCTATCTCTCTTTCTATCACGTTATCAACTAATTACATCTATAATTTTACTTTCTTTATTTTTTTCTCTCAAACGGTAGTTAAAAAGAAATAAATAATTACACATACTTCCATCTGTTCTTAAGAAGAAAAACCAAAAAGAACATCAAAATCAATGCAATCATTAATTATTACAACTTTTTAAATATTTAGAGAAGACCTAGACTTTTTTAAAAGCTTATTTAACTTAAAAGGTCAAACCATTAGCCATTCAAAAAGCCTTTTATGCCTATTAGGCCGACTTACTTAAGTAAATATGAATAATATTATTTATTACTGAATTAAAATATAAATTTGTGAACTTTTCCAATAATTTAAGCTTATTAGTATACATCAATTTTTGGCATATTTAAATGTATTATTATAAACTAGAATTGAAATATGATACAATATATAGTCAAATTCCATAAAAACTCATGTTGATTATCAAATGAGTTTAATTTAATTGATCTATTAGTTCCTAGTCTATTTAAACTTCGATCACTTTGTTTATTTAAAAATGTTCATATGATATAGACTTTTAAACATACTAGCAAATCATATTAGACTTCCAGAAGGCTAGACTCAGGCCTAAAAAGTAAGTCTATGACAAGCCGCAGACCAGACTTAAGCCTTAAAATTTTTGAAAGGCCAGACTTAAGCCTTACAAAGTCTAGCTCAGCCTAGCATATTCTTTATCATTCCTATACAACCATTTTAAAAGTGCCTTTTGAATCATATTTGCTTTCCAAAGAGGTGTAGTAGAGATATAGGTTTATAGTCAAGTTAATGTTAGAATATAATCTTTGGTGAAAATTTAAGTGGAATTAAATCACCCTTCTTGCAAATGAGTGATCATGTCGTGAAAGGCCGATTGATGAGAACTTGTGAACTAGAGCAACTTAAGACTCTAACTTAGCACCTATGTTGGTTGCCCTGGGTTTTGAACTTTGCCTAATTTGTTCCTAATTTTTTCTACATATGTAATTACACGCATGTGGGGATTTAAAAGGCCTATAATTTACCCATTTTTATAGTTTTATTTTATCAAATAAATTAGTATTTTTATTTACTTTAAGTTGTATTTTACTATATTTTGTCTATTTTGCTTTTCTTAGGTTAAGAACAGGAAACCATTAAGAAAGTGAAGGAAAGCGATACATTTGACCAAGTCTTGATGATAAGGGATTAATTGATGATAATCAAAGACCAAGTCAATGCAAAAAAGGTTGAAAAGTAAAAAAAAAAACTCGTCACGACCATAGCCAAAAACCTTTGTCTGGAACGAGAATTGAAAAGACGAAAAGATGAAAACGAAGAAGATAGAACACATTACAAACCTCTGTGATGACTCTCTTCCATCTGATCTACTCTCCTTACTAAAAATCCACATGTCTTCTCTCTACGATACAAACCACTCAAGTCTAGTTTCTACCATATTTTTAACTATAGGTGCTACCCCAAATTCTCTCTAATGTCGTCATTTATAATTCTACCACGTCTAGTCTTACCACATATCAACTTGTAACAATGTAAATGAAGCAAAAAACAACGAAGATGATCTTCTTTCAACTAAAATTGTGAGCTTTCTTAACCGCTCATCTTCATTTCGTATCATGTTAAACATTGAGGACAGTGTCCAATTCATGCGTGTGGGGGGTTTACTTCATCTTGTTATTCTTAGTTCTAAATTTTCTTGCTTTGAATAAAACATCAAACTACTTCTTGCTTGAATGAATATGTTTTGACATCTAGGATTAAGAACGACAATTCTTGTGCATGTGTGGGTAGAGGGCGGTGAAATCACCGGAACCAACTTTTGGTGAAGAAGTTAGCATATTTTTATAGCTAGTCGCGTGTTCTCATTGAGTTAAACTCCTAAATGTGAGAGTTTAATACAATGGCTTGCATAAACTATAATTATTTTCCCCCCTTTTTTCTTGTTCTGAGTGATAATTCTCATTGGCTTTGTTTATATAGAACTTGACTTGTAAACTTGTTATAACTAATTTCTACTTGTGAAGCATTTTTGACGAAGTTGAAGCACTATAGAACTTTTTGGCCTCGTGACTTGTTGTTTTTCAACTAGTTTCCCATCTTGAGCCTTAAAATGAAAAAAGTTCTTTGGTTCCCTATTTTTGCATAAAGTTTGATCAATTTTGGATACTTTTAAACCGAGCATACCAAAAAAAAAGGAAGAGAAATAAATGAGTGATAAAAAAGAATGAAAGGCCGTAAATTGCGACCGATTTGAGTAAGCAGAGTGACTCTCACCAAACCATTCTTCCCAAAAGTTGGTTGATCCTCAATGCTAATAAAAAAAAAAAATGAAAAGATGTACAACTTCTCAAGGGGATTACACAAGTAAAAAATACAAAGGTTGCTTGGTTCATATTTTAATTGGCTATTCAATTTGGTTGAAAACGAAAGAAAATAAAAATAAATGAATTATTTCAACCCTTTGGAAAAATCATGATTTGTTTGCCTTATCTAAGGATGAAAATAGGTCAGACCGGCCTACAGGGGCCTACGGCCTAGCTTACGATAGACCAGACCAAACTTTTTTCTTAAATAGAGAAGACTCAGACTTTTTTAGAAGCTTATTTAACTTAAAAGGCTAGACCACTAGCCATTCAAAAAACCTCTTAAGTCTATTAGGCCGACCTACTTAAGTAAATATGAATAATATTATTTATTATTACATTATATTTTGTAGTCTGAATTAAATATAAATTTGCTAACTTTTTCAGTAATTTAAACTTATTAGTATACATCAATTTTCGGCATATTTAAATGTATTATTATAAACTAAAATTGAAATATGATACAACATATACTCAAATTTCCTAAACACTTGTGTTGATTATCAAAAGAAAGTTTAATTTAATTGATATATTAGTTCCAAGTCTATTTAAACTTATATCACTTTATTTATTTAAAGATGTTCATATGATATAAACTTTTAAATATACTAGCAAATCATATTTGACTTCCAGAAGGCTAGGCTTAGACCTAAAAAGTAAGCCTATGACAAGCCGCAAACCAAACTTAGGCCTTAAAAAATATAAGAGGCCAGACTTAAGCTTTACAAAGTATAGCTCGGGCTAGCATATTATTTATCTTTCCTATTCAACCATTTTAAAAGTGCCTTTTGAATCATATTTGCTTTCCAAAGAGGTGTAGTATAGATATAGGTTTATAGTCAAGTTAATGTTAGAATATAATCTTTGGTGAAAATTTAAGTGGAATTAAATCACCCTTCTTGCAAATGAGTTATCATGTCGTGAAAGCCCGATTGATGAGAACTTGTGAACTATAGCAACTTAAGACTCTAACTTAGCACCTATGTTGGTTGCCCTGGGTTTTGAACTTTGCCTAATTTGTTCCTAATTTTTTCTACATATGTAATTACACGCATGTGAGGATTTAAAAGGCCTATAATTTACCCATTTTTATAGTTTTATTTTATCAAATAAATTAGTATTTTTATTTACTTTAAGTTGTATTTTACTATATTTTGTCTATTTTGCTTTTCTTAGGTTAAAAACAGGAAACCATTAAGAAAGTGAAGGAAAGCGATACATTTGACCAAGTCTTGATGATAAGGGATTAATTGATGATAATCAAAGACCAAGTCAATGCAAAAAAGGTTGAAAAGTAAAAAAAAAAAACTCGTCACGACCATAGCCAAAAGCCTTTGTCTGGAGCGAGAAGTGAAAAGACGAAAAGATGAAAATGATGAAGATAGAACACATTACAAACCTCTGTAATGACTCTTTACAACTGTAACAAACCTAATTGTTGAGAAAACGTCTGTTACACTTTGTGTGGATTAAAGAGTTTTGTGCATTGATCTCAATTGAAGGCTTTGTTGGCCACTAAAGCACAAACCTTGGCCTATTACAAATAGACCTTATTCAACCCTTTGCAGTCATATTAGGCTATTATCATTAGTTTTGTAACTTCTTTTACATTATCTCACTTTTTGAGACCTTTTTCTTCTTGTTCTTGTACCTTTGCAGAAATTTAATCTAAGTATTTCTTTTCATTTATCTTATGCTTTTACATTGATTTATTTTTTCTACAATGAATATGTGTGACTAGACATCTCTATCTCGGAATTGATTTATTTTCTTGTTGTTATGATTTCAAGAATTTCTTATTTTATCTTATTGTTTTAAGGGTTAAAAGGAGTTTACCCTCTACCTTTTAGACGCGTTTTGGTTTATCCCCGGTAAAAAAAAGTTGTATATCCCCCCTTTCCGTTTAGAGATTATATGGTTTTGTACCTGATAAGTCATAATTTATAGGTTTTTAAGGGTTTCTTTTTATGCAAGTTTAGTCGTTTTTCCTTATTTTCTTGAGCTATTTTACTTTAGTACCTTTGTTTTTCTTTCTAGGCATAAATAATGATGAGCAAACACTTTGGAGCAAAATCACAAAGAGCCGGGCAAGAAAATTCAAGTTTCAAGGCAAAAGTGAGATGACACGGTCGTGCAATCACTTACACTGATCGTGCGTCCCAGATAAGGCTAACCGTGCCATTCAAGGCAGTGGGATCACGCACGGCCGTGCGTTCAGAGAGCACGGTCGTGCGCCTGTCTAGTTCTTCAGATTCTGGCATTTTGGAACTTGGCACGACCGTGCGCTCATATGGCACGGTCGTGCATGTTATGCAGTCATAAATTATGATTGAAAACTCTTGGTTTTTGCTAATTATTGTTGTATAATTCGTGATTAATACCTTGTCCTTGACTTTAGGCTATAAATAGAGCTCTAACCAGAGTTGTTTATCATCTTGGAATGAGTGTAAAGTTACTATAGTGAGATTGTAATTCTATCTTGTTCTAAGCTCAACACTTTATAAAATTTCTGCATTTTTACATTTCCTTGCAATTTACTTTATTGTTCTTTATATTTATGCACTTTATTTTATTGTACCTTTACAATTCCTGTCATTTACTTTTTTGTCTTTACAATTCATGCAATTTACATTTTGTCATGTGTCTACAATGAACTCTTGTGAGTAGACTAGTCTAGTCTTGGGATTGTTGGAAAAGTCTAATGGCTAGATCCTAATCAAACCAAGCCTAGACTCTATTTTATTAAAAATCATTTTCCTATCTAATCTCATCGTTTTTAAACTCAGTAGCAAGTGTTGAACGAAGTACCGAACAGAGAAGATCAACAACTACTACTTCATCATTTCAAATATCAAGTGAAGTATCGAATGAAGAAGCTTGATATTGGAACAAATGAGATTAGACAAGGTATTGTAAAGCTTGATGGGAACACCCCAAATGAGTAGCTTTACAATGTCTTGAGGCCATAAGATTCGAATTTAATGGGTCTCATATAGCAATCAACCATGATAATAGGCGTGGTTGCTATTGGGATACATTCATGTATTTTGAGAGAAAACATGAATTACCTTAGAGAATTTTGCCTTTGGAAAATAGATTAAATATAGAATAGAGATATAGACTTGACCTTTAAGATTCTGTCATTAGATATACCAATAATCCCAAGATGTTTTTTATTATATAAAAATTAACCAAAAACATTTTCCAACTCAAAACTATAATTTGTTCAGCTAACATACTCTGAAACTACAATCAGTATTTACTAAATTCCCTGTAGATCGATACTACTTTATTATGCGATATTAACCGTGCACTTACGATAACATATCAGTACCCTCGGGGCATATGACTCCACTAAATTGATGATGTGATGCGCTGAATGTGTAAATTATTTTCTTTTTCAATTTTTTTGTCCACTTCGATAAATCCCTTACATTTACATGTCATTATTTGTTAGATAAAAAAATTAAAAACACCAACATCATACGACACAACTACAACAACAATTCATTCATCTCCAATCCATTTTGCTCTCTCTCTCCAACCCTTAATTGTGTTCTCCCACCTCTTCAATTTATTCCCCTCTCTCTTAGCAGCAGCAACAACAACACAATAACAACAACAATTCACACCTTAAAAAACACCCTTCATCTTATTCATCTCTAGTACACACAACAATGTTCATACGTTCATTTCAATCTTCATCTCCTCTAACCCAAAACACCCCAAGGAAAAACATATCTGAATTTTTAAGAGAAGCACATAAAATAGAATTCGAATCTAGAAGGAAACCCAAAATCTCAACACACTTCGCTCCACTTGATTTTAATCTACGTTTATTAATTGTGTTGGTGTTGAAAAGGCAGTCGAAATTTGATTTTTATTTTCAAACACAACCCATTTTCAATGTTGGAGTAAACCCATTTGCATAATGAAGTTTTTGAAGAAAAAAAGTTTTTACATTTTTTTAATTGTAACTAATGACATGTAAGTGAGATGTAATAAAAATAAAAAACAAAATTAATTATACAGTCAGCGCGCCACATAATAAAAAAAAGGTGAATCAACGTGCCACATAAGATTAAGTGTACAATCAGATGACATCAGAGTCCAATATCAAAGATTCTTCAAATGAAAATGGGGAATATCCTAGTTTTTTACAGGGGTAAACCAAAAGTCTTCCAAATGGCAGAGATTTAACATCATTTAACCCTTGTTTTAATTTTGAATTGTAGATATGATTAATTGATCTTAGTTATCAAACAATCGTATGATTATAATTATTCAAACATAAGATATCAACGATGGAGTGAAAGTAGAAGTTGATATCAACATTTAGAACCGAGTGATCATAACACTATAATTTATAATCTTAGACATCAATTAATGGTGCAAAAGTGGGAGGTTTGATGTTGGATCTATAAGATAAAACAAAAGGATTCATTGGTTCATAACACGCTTATGCAACTCCCAAAAAGGTTCATATGTTACATAGTCGACCTCGCCTCTAGAATTTTGATTTTCATAGCAACAAAGGGATCTGAGATTGAAATTTGTTGAAATATTTCGTATTTACTATTATTTATTTCTTAGTTATGAGTCATTATATTACTCCTAAAATAAAGGAGTTGACTTTGTATTTTTTTCCTATAAAAGGAGCCTCTTTTCTTCATAATAAATCAGAACATTATCACCCATATACTTTTCAACATGGTATCATGAGCTCTGGTTGGGCTAGGGTGATGCTGTAAAGCTTTCCCTAACTAGTGGGGTTCCCAAAAGCTTTCTCTTTCTAGTGACCAGTTTTTTTACCCGACCCATTCTACCCGACCGATCCAAACTATGGCCGACCCTAACCATACAACCCTTACCGGAGGCAGCGGCAGCGGCAATGCCAACAACAACAACAATACCAGTGGCGGTGCCAACAACAACAATACCGGCAGAGGCGCCAACAACAACGACAGAGGAAATGGCCGTGGTACCCCACTTGGTGGAAATGGACCCTACCACCACTCAATTTCATGACAGACAACAATTTTAACGGTGGATTCGGTTACGGCAGAGGTGATCCCAACAACAACCTTTTTGGGTCCGGTTATGGCAATCCATTTGATGGTGGTTACGGTAGCGCTGAATCATTTAACTCAGGAGGTGGAGGTCAAAATAACTATCTCTAGGTTAATGTTCAGAAACTGGATGGCTCGAACTACGCTGAATGGTCCCAAACTGTTCGACTTATTCTAGATGGCAAAGGGAAATTGGGTTTTCTTACAGGTGATGTTCCGATGACTGCAACAACACATCCTAATTACAGGTTATGGAAATCTGAAAATTCTTCCATTATTGCATGGCTTATTAATACTATGGAGGTAGGTTTGAGAAAAACATACATGTATCTACCTACAACAAAAGATGTTTGGGATGCTGTAAAACTGTCTTACTCTGATGTTAAGAGTTTCTATCAGATTTATGATCTGAAATCAAAGTTATGGAATTTAAAGCAGAATGACATGGATGTCACTACTTACTATATTGAACTGATGGCCCTTTGGCAAGATTTGGATCAATGTTATGATTATAATTGGAAGTGTACTAAAGACAGTGTCCAGTTTATTAAGACGCAGAAGAATGACTGTAACACCCTATTTCCCAACGTCGATTTGATAAATAATGCGATCAAATTTAAACAAAAAGGATGTTACACATACTCATCAATAATTCATCAAAAAAATAAATAACACGTCATATTTCAGAGTGCGGAAAATACTTCAAAAAAATCTTTCATAAAATATACAAGTCTGATTCTCAACCGTCATTGTGGAAAATATCATAAGGATTTCAAATACTTAAACTTCATAAAATTAAATATTCAATGTTTGACCCCAACCCTAGTGTTACAGATCAGAGCACGTATTTTTCCCGACTACATAAAATCACTAAATAATAACAACGGAAGTCAATCCCCATCGTCACCTTCTAAGCCCTGCAACTAGAGCTCTTCGTCCTGAGTATCTGTACCCCAAGAGTACAGATACCATAAATGCAACAACAACAAAGGGGTGAAAATATACATCATAACATTTAGTTGGGATAAATATATAGGCATACATAGCATCATGGGTCGTCATTTACAACATATTCACAATTCTTCATCAAGTTCTACATCTTCATTCACAATACATCAACATGTATGCTGGGGAATGCAACTCATTCGTAAGACCTATATGCATGCCGGTACCGTTTTCTAATCAACATTTGTATGTCAGAGATGTGTTACTGAACATACATACATCCTAATCAACATTTGTATGTCAGAGTTGTGTTACTGAACATACATACATCATTCGTCATTCAACACGGTCCTAAATATGGGATGATGCATGAGGGGAGACTCTCTAAATACTACATATAGTACATCATCAACAACTCACAATTACAACAAAATTCATATATCAAACTCATCAGTTATGGATAAGATGTGTTTTGTCACTACTCGTCTTCATAGGCAACATTTACGTCATTATTATTCAACATTATTATTCAACATTATACAACATTGTTTTTACTTCATCATTCAACATTTTACAACATTGTCATTACATCATCTCTCAACATCGTCATTTATAACTCCAATCATCTTCATCATCCATACCTCATTCTAACTTAGGTCTTTATTCCTCTAGTAATTTATCATCTTGTCTCACCACTAATTTAACCCCTGACGTCATTCCTTAATTAACACACATCTTTCTATTCCCGTTCTATTTGGTATTATCATTTCTCTCAACATTGTTTGTCATATTAAATCGCTCACACTCTATTCCTTTTAACTTGAGGTCGTTACTTCACCATTATCATCTTTTCTAACAGTATCCCTTACTTTAATCTAGGCCTTTCTATTTTCAATCACATTCAGCTTATCTCTTCACCTAGCATCTTCATTATTTTAAACCACTTCACTCTAATTGTTCATTTTGGATTTTCACTTTTCTATCTACTATCTTGAGTTTTTTTTACCATTCTAAGAATCTACCTACATCATACTCCACTATTCTAAACCATCACTCTGTATCTCTTCTTATAATAGTTGTTTCACCACATTAACCAATTCATGTTTTAAACTCACTGTGTAACCTCACCATCTACACTATTAATGTCTCATCTTATTGATCTTAATTAACTTGATATCTTTTCTCACTATTATTACCATCTCCGACCTTACCCATTGCTTTAACTTCTACTTACGACGTAATCCGCTTCATCATTTACTCGTCATTTTAAACAAGGTACGTCATCGTCATTACTCGTCATTCACAAGCTTCATCATAAGAAACATCATCTTTCTTGTCATCATAAACGTATAGACATTGTCATTCTCATCATCATTATAGTTTAACACCATCATCATCATTATTAACTATCACCGATACTCATCATCTTTAAGTTATAAACTTAAGGATATGCATAGTCTTTTTCCATGTTATTACTTCATAAACGTATGTACTCTCATCATTATCATCTCAATCTACCCTCCTCATCTCTCCCTAGTTCTCTACTTACATTTTCGATTATTTATTTTGTTATAAATTCGTCAAGACTTAGAAGGCATCTATTACAACACTTATACTTTTCCCTCATCTAAGGTTATTGGTTTGGGATCTTATTATACACCTAATTTTCATGCTAACAACCTTCTTAGACTTACTATTACTTTCAAAGATGTTTTAGAGTTCTCCGAAAGGATTGTGCTGGATTTTCATGAAGAACGCAGCATGACCCATGCATGGTGTTTTAATCATAACTCAAGTTCTAGAGATCTAAATGGATTCAAACCAAAGGTAAATGAAAGCTGACATCTATATCTACAACTTTCATGAAGGGGCCTAAATCCATTTCGGGACAGAAATGGGTGGAAATGTTTCTTTTCCTAAACCTGGGCAGAGTGCACGACCGTGCTGACCCTTGTGTAGTAATTTGACTATAACTCAAGTTTTGGATGTCTAAATGAGGTCACTCCAAAGCCACATGAAGACTAACATCCATATCTACAACTTTCATGTTTACACCAAAACCCAGTTCAGAACGGAAAATGGTGAAAAAGGTCGATTTTCCAAGTTGGTCTGACAAAAATCGTGGCCCGATTTTTGTCGAGTCCAAACATCCTTTTATAGGCCAAAATCGTGGCCCGTTTTCCCCAAATCGGAGCCCGATTTTGGCTGACAGACAGCTAACGAAAAACGGTTTTAGAAGTGCATTTTCACCCAATAACCACTTTTAAACCACTTAATTCTATCTCAACACACCCAATTCATCCCCAAATCATCACTCAAGGGTTACCCTTACAGTTTGGACGTTAATTCTCTCTTAACCTATCTAATTATGCACTCTTTCATGGGCAAATTCTTAACTCTAATCTCTAAACTACGTTCTCTTAGTTTTCGTCTTTCAACAAAACTTTACATTCATTCATCATAATTCTTCATTGGGATTCTTCATCATAACAACAATCACATCTTAAGAATTGAACAAACCTATCATAGTTTAAAATACCCTAAAGTGAAAGAATTCTCCCCCTTACCTCGAATTATCTAAAATCTCTGGTTTGGCTTGGCTTCGTTGTAGCTAGGTTTTCCTTTCTCTGATTGCTGCTCTTCTCTCTGTTTCTACGTTCAGCCAAAACTGACTTCTAATTCTCCAAAACCCTTATTTATATTTGGGCCAGCCACCGCATAAACCTTCACTGGATTTGTTGTTGTAGGGCTTCCAAGACCGCCGGGTCCGCCATCTATGGCGACGATGATGATCGTTTGGGTCGGTTATGAAGATTAAGGCTGGTGGTTGAAGATTAACGGTTAGGATCGCGAATCTCAGGGGGAGGATTGATGTTTTGAACAAAGAACGGGTTGAATGTTTGATTAGAGTTAGGGGTAGATTTAGGGTTGAATCGCGGCGGCTTCGGAGGTTTCAAGGTTGCTCCTGAGAAACACTGCAGATGCACGGCGTTGTGGTGATTTTCAGAGGCCATGGATCAACTACCTTTCTTTCGGAGACGGTGGCTAGGTTAGTTTTACAGTAGCCCCACGGCGGGCGCCAACTGTACTAGCTGTGAGTACAATGTATGAAAACTAGGGTTTCAGAGTCTGTTTAGGTCATGCCTTGGGAATGATCCCAAGGTTACTATTTGTAGTCTTGACTTGGGCCTGTCTGGCCATGGTTTTGGGCCCAAATCGTAAAGGGCCAAAACCATGACTAGGGCGCCATCGTCAGCTGCTGAGGGCGCCCCCAGAAGGTGTCTTTTAGGGAGGTCACCTAAGGTTATTTATGACTATCAAGTGGGCCCTGCGCCCTCCTGGAGGGCACCCAGCCTTACTCCAAGGGTTCAAACCCTTGCCTTTAGGATCTCAAGGCCTAAATGGTGAGATCTACGGTCCAACCTTTTTCAATGATTTATAGTGATGTATGAGGGCCTAATCGGACAAGTACTTTATCCAACAAAAAATGGTTTATCACCTTCACGGATGATCATACTAGACTTTGTTCGGTATACTTGTTAAAAGAAAAATCAGAGGTAGGTCAAATAATTAAAAAAATTTGTAAATTGGTGCAGACCCAGTTTAACACCCAAATACAAGTGTTTAGAACTGACAATGGTACTGAATTTTTTAATAAGATTGTGGGAATTTTTTTTCTTGAAAATGGAATTGTGCATCAAAGTTCATGTGTTAACTCACCCCAACAAAATGGAATTGCAGAGAGAAAAAATCGGCACCTTCTTGAGGTGGCACGAGCACTACTCTTCTCTACCAATGTCCCTAAATATTTATGGGGTGAGGCTGTCTTGACAGCTGCACATTTAATAAACCGTATGTCATCCCGTGTTTTGAAATTTCAAACTCCTTTGCAAAGTTTCTTGAAATATTTTCCAATTGCCTCAGTTCTAACTGATTTACCACTTAAAATATTTGGATGCACGACTTTTGTCCACGAACATAAGCATCTTGGTAAACGTGAACCCCGTGCAATCAAATGTGTTTTATTGGGTATTCACCATCTCAAAAAGGTTATAAATGTTTTGATCCTAATACAAAGAAAATGTTTGTAACAATGGATGTTACTTTTTTTGAAAACAAACCTTTTTATGGTAATGATCGTCTTCAAGGGAAAACAAAGATTCTCCTGAATTGTTTGAAAACTTAATTATCTCAGAAGATGTGTATACATCGCATAATTATGTTCCATGTACATCTGCACCTAAAGAAAATGTCTTGGAAAAATTAGATGAACCTACTCCTTCCATGAGTAAGGATCAATCAGAATCTGAGGCAACAAATCAAATCAAAGATCAAACAAATGTTTTTTCAGAAATTAATCAAAATGCACCACATAAAGATCCTTGTAATGAAACAAAAAAAAGATTTGAGGAAGGAAATCCAATTTGGAAAGGCAAAATTTACGCCAGAAGGAACAATGATCAAGTAGTAGAAAACCCTATTCCTCAGCTCAGCCAAGAATCTGAACCGAGTGAAATTCAACCGACTCAGACAGGTAAATCTCTCCTTGATCCTAATTCTCTATATACCGACCTTGATGTCCCCATAGAACTTAGGAAACAATATACTGACTTAATGTTCCCATAGCCTTTAGGAAGCCAGGTAGGTCATGTACTAGGCACCCCTTGTCTAACTTTGTATCATATTCAAACTTGTCTCCCTCTTTTGCTGCCTTTACTTCTAATTTATCTAGTGTCAAAATTCCTAAGAATGTACAGGAGGCTCTAGAAATTCCAAAGTGGAAGGAAGCTGTTTTTGAGGAGATGAAAGCTCTTGAAAAGAATAAAACTTGGAGTGACACAACTCTGCCGGCATGTAAAAGAATTGTGGGGTGTAAGTGGGTGTTCACAATAAAGTACAATTCTGATGGATCAATCGGAAGGTACAAAGCTCGATTGGTTGCAAAAGGATTTACTCAGACCTATGGCATAGATTACTCAGAGACCTTTGCTCCTGTCGCAAAGCTTAACATAATCAGAATACTCTTATCCCTTGTTGTTAACTTAGACTGGCCTCTCCACCAGCTAGATGTCAAAAATGCCTTCCTCAATGGTGATTTAGAAGAAGAAGAAGTGTATATGGATGGTCCTCCAGGTTTTGAAGAAACTTTTGGGTCACATGTGTGTAAACTAAATAAGTCTTTGTATGGGTTGAAACAATCTTCAAGAGCTTGGTTTGAGAAGTTTACTCAGTCTGTGAAGAAACAGGAATATTCTCAAGGACAAGCAGATCATACTTTATTCACAAAGTCAGGCCAAAATGGGATGATAACTATTTTGATAGTCTATGTTGATTATATTATTCTTACATGTAATGATGAGATAGAAATGGAGAGATTAAAAAGAAACTTAGCAGCAGATTTTGAAATCAAAGACTTGGGTCCCTTCAAGTATTTTCTTGCCATGGAAGTAGCAAGGTCAAAGAAAGGAATTGTTGTTTCTCAAAGAAAATATGTTCTCGATCTCCTACAAGAGACAAGTATGAGTGGTTGTAAGCCTGCTGACACTCCTATGGACCAAAGTGTCAAACTTTGGGAGAAAGGGGACACACCAGTTGACACTGGAAGATATCAAAGGTTGGTTGGAAAATTAATATATTTGGCTCATACTCGTCCTGACATTGCTTTCTCTGTTAGTGTTGTTAGTCAATTCATGCATGCTCCATATGCAGAACACCTTGAAGCTGTGCACAGAATCTTGACATACTTGAAAACAACTCTTGGAAAAGGTTTATTCTTCAAGAAGACTAATGATAAAAATGTGGCAATATTCACTGATGCAGATTGGGCAGGGTCCATTATAGATAGAAAATCAACTTCAGGTTATTGCACATATGTGTGGGGGAACCTAGTGACTTGGAGAAGCAAAAAACAAGGAGTAGCTGCAAGAAGTAGTGCTGAAGCTGAGTTTAGAGCAATGGCTCAAGGAATTTAAGAAGGTATGTGGATTCTTAGAGTCTTGAAGGAACTGAAGATAGAGGTAGAACTCCCATTGAAATTGTATTGTGACAACAAGGCCGCTATAAGCATAGCTCACAATCTTGTTCAACATGATCGTACAAAACATATTAAGATCGATCGTCATTTCATCTAAGAGAAGATATACTCTGGTACTCTCTGCTTGCCGTTTGTCCCTTCCAATCAACAAACCGCTGATATATTAACCAAAAGCTTGGGAAGAACAACATTTGAATACTTGATCAGCAAGTTGGGCATGATTGATATCTATGCACCAACTTGAGGGGGGGTGTTGAAATATTTCATATTTACTATTATTTATTTCTTAGTTATGAGTCATTATATTACTCCTAAAATGAAGGAGTTGACTTTGTATTTTTCTCCTATAAAAGGAGTCTCTTTTCTTCATAATAAATCAGTACATTATCACCCATATATTTTTCAACAAAATTTCTATCTTGCGATGGAAACCACAATCCTAATATGCTTTTATCATTATTGTTAAACTTCTACCACTCAAAAATAAATTCTTTTTAGCTAATCAACTTAGAAAAAGAAATTGGTACTCAACAATAGTCCTCGTGATCGATGCCTTTATTACATGATAGAAATCGTGCACTTGTGGCCTATCAACGTACTGAAATCGATGTTAAGATAGTTATATGCTTAACATAAGTAAGTGTTCTTGTTTAGGACTGTCTATTGGGAGGACTTTCTCCATGTTTAGTACATCATGCATGGCTGAAAACTTTAAATTATGTTTTATATTCTATGTGTCTTTGTGCTCACTATGTTTAGGTGATGATTCCAAGTATAGAGTGATACTAGAAAGATGAAAAGTATGTTTGAACTACTCGTCAGTTAAATACTTAAATGTAGAGCTTCTTCATAACTTGATCACAATCATATTCGTATATTAGAATGTTGTTTTTCATTGTATTGTTTACACTTTATCATGTAATCATTGTATTAAAGGTATGGAAGTTTCTAAGTTTTATCAATTTTATTCTTTCAAAAATATATCTTAGTCTATGAACAATCATGTTCTAGAAGAAAGAGGTTGATGGAGGGGGTGTGGTGTTTTGCAGAGGTCTATGGACAAAAAAGAAGTGACGTTTTGAATTCAATGAATTGTGTTAGAGGAGTTAATTACTAACGGAGAACTAAAAGTGATAAGTGGAGGGAAGGCGTCCGTCCCTTTTAATAAAAAAATAAGGGAGTGAATGTTTAGTTAAAAATTAGAGGGAGTGCTAGTGCTATTTCAAAAGAACTTAGGAGAAGTGAGTGTAATTCACCCAATAGATTAACATATTAAAATATATCAATTTTAGTTTTTATTTAAAAAAAAAATTCAAGAGGAATAATTCTATCAAACCTTACTTGGACAATTTTTTTTTTGTTTTTGATAAAAGTATATCGGACAACACTGAAACAATATTTTCGAATTTCAATGATTAATAAGGATTGATTGAAGGATAAAAAAAGATAAACAAAAGGACATAGAAAATAAGAGTAGCAAATTAAACAACAACGATGTTATTATTATCGACTGATAATTCAAACACTAAAAGACATCAATCTATATCTCATATAATATATAAATATTTTAAATTTTAGTTTTTTTTATAACATTTGGGTTCAAATGCAAGAGGCCCAACATTATAGCGAATGAACGGAAGACCCTTAGAGATGAATGGTGTTTCGAGCTTAAGAGCAGCACCGGTGACACCCCCATGAAGATTTGAGGGTTTTAGCCCATTTGGTGCACTAACCAAAACAACATTGCATTTGTGAGCTCCATAACTTGTGACGTTCTTTGAACCTTCAATGAAGAAGTAACCGTTCTTATCGGTCACGGTTTTTTTGATGAACTTATGCTTGGTGTTGTTGCATTGGAGCTTCACAATGGCACCTTCAATTTCAAAACAACACAATAATGGTCATGGTCGTTTATTTAGCAACAAAAATACATAACCTTTTCTTTAGGCAAAATAACAAATAACTTAAAAAGCCTCTAAAAGAAACGAATAACTTAAAAAGGAAATTTGTAATATTGCTAGCTGGCCTCGTAAACGACATTAATATCGTATTAAGGAGGTACGTACAGATCTAATATAACAATAAAAAAGAGGAATGTACAGATCAATGGATTTTTTTTTACAAATGTACAGATCAATGGTTGTAATAGTATTTTAGATCTATCTACAGAAAAAAATGATTCATTTATTCTAGATTATATCATATTTTAGAAATAATTTGTACATGCTGATCCTACCACACACAAAAAAAATACTAAGGCTAAATTAATCCAATTTATATATTTCATTATTATATTAAAAAAATCTAGAAAAAGAAATGAAAATGATATTACTGATAGAAATAAATATATAAACACTACTTTGTCAAAAAATAATAGTAAAGGTGATTTTTCTTTTGATGATAATAATAGTAAAGGTGAAAGGTTGAAAGACAAACCACGAAGCTTTGTAGAACCAAAGAGGGTATCCATTCGAGCATGCTCACATGATTTGACATAAACAAATCCCTTAACAACAATGAAACTTCTAGGTGTGTGATTAGGGGCATGAGCAGGAGGGTGATGATGGGATGGTGAGTCATGGTGGTGGTGGTGGTGGTGATGATGGGTGGGAGCGGGGGATGGTGGGTGGTGGTGATGGTGATGGGTTGGAGCAGGGGATGGTGAGTGATGGTGGTGAGGGGCACTAGCCGGAGGGTGAATAGGGGCATGAGCAGGAGGGTGATGATGGGTGGGAGCGGGAGATGGTGTGTGGTGGTGATGGTGATGGGTTGGAGCAGGGGATGGTGAGTGATGGTGGTGAGGGGCACTAGCTGGTGGGTGAATAGGGGCATGGGCAGGAGGGTGGTGAGGGGTTGGGGGTTTAGCAGGAAGAGGAGGGTAGGTTGGAGGGTAACGTGGAGAATAAGTTTGGGGAAGAGAATTAAGCTCTTCAGCAAATGCAATGAGAAAGGTTAGTTGAAGAAATAGCAACAAAAGTGAAAGGGTTTGTGCCATTTCTTTTTGTTAGAAGTAACCTAGAAAGAGTTAGAAAGGAAGTGATGTGTGAGCAATGAGCATGCCTGAGGGGTAATTTATAGGAGCTAATGCCTCAATCCATTCCCCATTTTCCCTCTGATGTGAACAGTTTTCTTGAAATCAAATTGTTTCTTTAATTATTTCTGCTTTTTCCTACAAGTTGTAAGGAGCAAATTTGGGAACCAAGTACTGAAAACTAGGAAAAACAATGGGCAAATTATAGTACTATTACTTATAGTAGTATAGTAAATCAAGAATTAATTTGTGTCCTTGTGCGTGTGTGTACACACATACATGAATAACCTTTCTAGAATATCTCTCAAAAAACAAACATTCCTAGAATAGATTATTTTTGTAACAAAATAGTGTTTCTCCAAACTCCAAAAAATATAAAACCAGCAATTTGTGAATCAAGAGTATTTATTAAACGAGAATGTAAATCAAGACTTAATTTGTGTCCTTCTGTATCCGTATTATATATTAATATACATTAATAACATTCCTAGAATAGATTCTAAGACAATAAAACATTTAAAATACCTTCAAAAAAAAGTGTCTCTCTAAAAAGTAAAAAATCAAAGCAGCGATTTGGGAATTAATATTACGGAATGATAATAATTGATTATGTTTGAAACATATAAAAAAATAAAAATAAATAAATAGAACTAACATGTAGTATTAAGAAACAATAATACATTAGTGCAATATATCATACTAGTAAGGCTTCCCTAAAAAAAATCATACTAGTAAGAAGTAAACCATCAAATTGATCATTTTCTTTGTCTCTAACTTTATTAATATTTCAAACTAATACATGTCTTTGTCAAAAGTTTTTCAGATAGGTCCATCGTCATGTGACAAAAACATAAAGACAGAGACCTAATTGAAAAACTTTTGACAAATACTAAGACTAATTTAAAATATTAATAGAGTTAGAGACTAATTTGAGGGTTGCTTACAAATACATGGACCAATTTGATGGTTTATTCAATAAGGAGTATATTACATGATATATATGTGGTTAAATTTGGCTTGGTCCAATTTTAAAAAACCAATTCAAAATCTGATTTGAGTGTTTCTCACAAAACGACATCCAAATATTTCTAGTAATATTCAATTTTTTTTTGAAAGAGTAATATTCGATTTTGTGGAGTTTTCAATTTTTGTATTAGTTCGAGATTTTAATACGGATCAATTTTAATTAGGAATGGTTTTAATTTGGCTAAATTGCTCTTTTGGTCCCTTAACTATTTTTGAGGTATCGCTTTGGTCCCATAACTAATTTTTGAATTGTTTTGGTCCCTTAAGATTATCTCCATTACACGTTTTAGTCTTTTCCGTTAGTTTAATTCAATGATGTTAACTCATTTACAGATGTCATTTCCTTCATCTTCTCTATCATAATCTTTCATCATCCCCAAACACAACTTCATCAATAAAATTCCAGAAAAACCCAGAAAATAAAAAAAAAATGTTGCTGAACCCATCAAATTCTCCTCGTCTTCTTCTTGATGAACCCAAAAAAGAAAAGAAAACTCAACCCTTTCATCAATCAAAGATCTAGGCCAGACAAAAATTCATTCTTTCTCCTCCTCCTACTTCACGGTCTTGATTAACACCATATCTAGAACTAGGAAAAAAAATCATTTTGTGAACATCAATTGCATGATTCTCCTTTTCTTCTATCATCTTTTCGTCATCCCCAAACACAACTTCATCAATAAAATTCCAGAAAAACCCAGAAAATAAAAAAAATGTTGTTGAACCCATCAAATCCTCCTCGTCTTCTTCTTGTTGAACCCAAAAAAGAAAAGAAAATTCAACCCTTTCCTCAATCAAAGATCTAGGCCAATTACAATATTTCTACCTTACAATCTTTCATCTCATTACTGGAAAATATAAAGAACACAGTGTCAATTTCTTCCTACCTTCATGAACCTTCAACACAAAAACCCACAAAAAAATTAATGACATAACTCAATTAATAATCAATTTTTCCACTCAAAAAACATCATTTTCATTTCAAACAACACAAATTCTCAATCTCCATAAACCAAATCAACCAAAATCTTCAGATCTATTTCCCAATTTTTTTTTCAGATTCACTAACAATGGGAAAATCAACCAAAATCTTCAAACCTATTTCCCAAATCCAAATCCCCCTTTTTTGAATCATCCTTCAATGAATCTTAAACCAAAATCCTCTTTTGTTTAAGGTGTTGCTGTTGTTTAATTTACTGATGATTTTGGTGCTCTTATGTGAGAGATCGATTTTTTGAAGGATATGTTCTTTTTGAAGGATTTTGGTGCTCTTATGTACTTGAAGGATGATGTTGTTGCTGTTCTTATTTTTGGACATCAAATTTTTGGAGCAATTGTTGTGAGGTTAATTGGGTTTTTACATAAAATTGTTGGTGTAGAAGATGCAGAGAAGAAGTTGAATGAGAATGGATAGGGTAATATGTTCATTTATTTGAGTTTTTCTGGGATTTTTTTATAAATGTTTATGAAGATTTGGTATAAATGATGAAGGTGGGGAGAGAAGAAGATGAAGAAATAGAGAAAATAATTAGTTGCAGATGGCATACTGCTAGATACAATAGACCCACAAAATCTAATGGTTTTCTTTGTGATAAAAAGATCCAACAGTTATAGTTAAAAAAATTAATGAGGTCTTTGGTGGACCACCTATAATGTTGGTCCACCAAATACATTTGGGGTTAGCCTCTTGGCGGAAGGGACCAAACTCCGTAACAAAAACATATTTAAAGGACCAAAACAATTCAAAAATTAATTATGGGACCAAAGTGATACCTCAAAATTAATTAAGGGACCAAAATAGCAATTTACCTTTTAATTTGGATGAAGAGAGCATTTACAAGTATTACTACTCATTAAGTCTAATATTCTATTGTCTGCTTTATCTAACATACTCTAGGAATTTTTTTTTTTTAAAGAACATACACTCTTTTAATTTGGATGAAGAGAGCATTTACAAGTATTACTACTCATTAAGTCTAATATTCTATTGTCTGCTTTATCTAACATACTCTAGGAAAATTTTTTTTAAAGAACATACACTATAAATGTTAGAGACAAATACATTGCAATATGTAAGGACCGGAGTTCGAACGTCGAGTTTCTCATTTAATCAACTTAAGAGTAAACTCTAGCCTCTAGACTATTTGGTAAAAAAAATTATAGACAAATTAATTCCTAAATTATCACTGACTTTTAATATAAAATGTTTAATTTTAAATTCAATAAAAATTCAAATAGGTTCATTGTGATAAATCCCAATATTTAACAAAGTAATTTTTTAAAATGTATTTTTAATTTTTTACATTTTAAAAAATAACCTCCTTAAGAAAATTGCACTTTTTTATTTATATATAATAGACAAAAATAAAATTAATTTTTATTTTGAATATATTAAGAAAAGAAAAAACAGATTACTAGCTTGCTTTATAGACTATGAGTCTGTTTGGCAAGGCACAAAAACAAGTTTATGTCTTATAGCTTATAGCTTATAAGCTTGTCAGGCAAAAAAAGACCTGTTTGGTAACAGTCTTTTCGTCAGGAGCTTATAACTTATTTCAGGAGCTTATAACTTATTTTTCAGACGCTATTTCAAGTAGTGTTTTAGCTTATAGCTTATAGTTTTTTCTTCCTCTTTTACCCTTACTATTTTATTTAAATACCAGTTTTACCCCTTATGTTTTATTATAATTTAAAATAAAAAATAAATGTATTAAATACAAGGAATACCAACGATCATGCAAAGAGAGATAAAAATGGGTTCTACTGCTTCTTCATTCTCTTTGTATCGTCATTCTCCTTCTCCACCATTCCTTCATTGTTTCTTCTCCTTTCTTCATCCAGGTTTGCGATTTTTCACATATTTTCTTCAGTCTCTGTATTGTTGTTTAAAAGAGTTGTTTGATTCATAAATAGATTGAAAAACCCTAAACCCCAATTTATTTATTATTACTGATGAATAGATTAGAATATTTGTTCTTTGATGTCCAATATTATACATATTTTGTGCCTGGATTCTATATATATTTGTGCTTTAATGTCTAATATTTGTGCAAAGAATGAATTGAATATGCAAGTATTTTTGAGCTCTGTAGGTTATATATATAAGTAGTTAAGGAATATTAGGCGATAAACTTATTTTTATTATTATTTTGGATTAATATAATTGTAGTTAAGATTATCTTAATTCGTACTTAAATGACAATGATGTTGTTGTTGTTGTTGTTGTTGTTGTTGTTGTTGTTGTTGTTGTTGTTGTTGTTGTTGTTGTTGTTGTTGTTGTTGTTGTTGTTGTTGTTGTTGTTGTTCTTGTCTTCATAAAAAATTGAATTATATTAAAATGTCATTTTATGTCATTTTACATCTATCAGCTAGTTGAACCGCTAATTTTACCAAACACTTCAATTGGCTTATCAGCCATAAGTCATCAGCTATAAGCTATCAGCTATCAGCCATTAGTCATAAGTCATAAGCTATAAGTTATAAGGTAGCTTATCAGCTATTCGCTATTTTTGTCAAACAGACCCTATATTTATTTGCTTATAATGACAACAAAATATTTTTATTGCAACCTTTTTTTAGCATTTATTGATTTGTTATAATTTAATTAGCTAAATTAATATATAGGAATAGAGTCTATATGTGTGTCTTGATTTAAGTTGTCATTGTCGATAAAGAAACTATTCTGGTGATGATTAAATAAAAGGAAACTTTTTGTATCATCACAATGAAATCATAATAATAATTATTACACATTTTGAAAAAAATTAGTAAGGTTCCATTTTTTTTATACAAAAACAAGCTTAATGCATTTCATATAAAATTAGAGTTTGAAAATCAAATGATTGAACTCAAGCGGTTAATGAGCTCCCTGTACAAATTCATCATAATGAGCTGACCCATAAGGGCCGACCATATGGATTAGGCCTTAAATTTTTAGCTCGTTCCTAAATAGTCCGCTATCCATTTATGAAGCACAAAAGTTTTACTTTTCTTTAGCCACACAAATATTTCATTAGATGGAATCAATATTTTTTTAAATGACAAACCCACCCCCACCCCCACCCCCTATTTACAAGGAAGTCCAATGCATATATACCAAAAGAAAGTTTTTTTTAAGGAAAAATTCAAGTTATTATGAATTTTAAACTTGGAAAGATTGTATTTTTAAGATGGAAGTTGAAATACTTGAATAGGGTTGCACCACTCAAAAACACTATTTTTTTTCTTTTTCGTATTTTTTTGGATAAATACAAAAATAATGCTTATAAGAAATTTATTGGTAATTTTTAAAATGGTTTTAAAAAAATGAAAATAATTAAGGGTCGGGCTCGGGTAGTAAATTTTTAGCCCATGTTAAAATAGAGCTTTTTGGCTTGGCCCTATAAACATGAAGCCTGTGAGAGCCGACCTTGAACGGACATGTAACATGTTTTGTGTAATATCCCGCTTAAGCGAGACATTTAACAGTATTACAGGAATTAAATGAAAGGAATGGCATAATGGTAATTATATGGAAAAGGACCTAAATGGATAAATATGAGTTTTATGTCATATTTACCATTCTTTTCTCTCTCTCTCAAGAAATCAGATTTTTGCTCCTCCCTCTCTCTAGAAAATCGTCCCTCATCATCATCTTCCCTTGATCCATCAAACTTCTTCCTAAATTCTTGTACTTCAAGCAAGCATGGTTTTGAGGAAAGTTGGAACAAGAAGGAGTTAAAGAAAAACAAGAAAAGGAAAAGGATTGGAAGCTAGGGTTTGAGAAGAATCAAGCTAGGATTTTGGATTAGGAAGCATGGCAAGCTTTGATCAGATGTTTTGAGGTGAGCTATCTTGGGTTTTAGAACCCACCTAGAGTGAGTTACATGAGTATTTTACTTTCAAGCTAAGTTATAGAATTTTACCCTAATTCCCTTTTTCTTGGAATTCTTGATCAATCATGTTGTAAACTATCTATATGCCTTATAATTTACCCCTTAAGCTGTTATGATGTTTGGGTATGCTTGGATAAGCCAAGAATGGTGAAAATCACGTTTTGAACTTGCCCTATGTTGTCCAACTGCACGCAAAATCGTGTCACGATTTTGCAACCGTGTCACGATTTCACAGGCAGGACCAACCACTTTTCTGGGTAGAAAATCGTGACACGATTTACAAATCGTGTCACGATGGTACAGCATACAGAGCCATGTTGTTTTTCTTCCGTTTTTGCACCATTCTGGCTGTCTAATATTGCTTCAGACTCAATAACAATATGTAATGGCGAAGTGTCACCATTAAGTATTAGAAGGTTTATTCCTTAGAGAATGTATTGAATACGCAATGTACGGGAATTACAAGAACAAGGGTTAATGAATAGTTAAGCCCTAAGAACGGCATATGACAACGTTATGACGAATCCGTTGATAGGAAAACAAGATTTAAGAGTATGAGGCTAAGGATTAGATGGGTTGATCCCTTATTTGTGAGTTGTTAACTCTTAAGGAAAAGCATACGACTTTGAAAGTCAAGAGCCTACTTTAGGTAAATAAGATGATAGATGTATTCGGTTTAGAATACGAGGGTAATAGGAATGCTTCGGCAATCAAAGTTTAAGATAAGCTTATAGTGTTGGTTCTCCAACAAATTAATAGGTGGCTTATGAGAACGATAAGCCAAGAATCTTGTGTTATAGATTAAGTGTTACAGGATTGTTATATGATTACAGTAACAGATTATATGTTTATATGTTAAAGTTAAAGAATTAAATATCAAAGTTAATGGTGTGTTCGCACGTTTTACAGTTATAGGGCGTGTTCAGCAGACTCCGGGATTCGCCGGATGGGACTTCTTCGAGAGGGTTGTCCACACGTTTCATAGTGGAGTCCGGTGTCAGCCTGATTGTCGGGAATTTCACCGGGTTATAGGGAGATGTACCTCGGGGTTACTCCACCCGGGCCGCACTCCGTAAAATGAACTCAGATAATAATGTTTGTTCAACGCTAACAACTAACATAAAACACTTTATATGTATTATGTTTTACAGTTATAGTTACAGGAACATTTATAGATTATAGTTATAGTCAAAGTTACAGTTACAGGTAGATTACAGTTATAGTTATAGACAGTCATCAGAAAGTGGTCCTAGGTTTTCCCTCGATCACTAAGTTATAGTTATAAGTAGGTTACAGTTACAGTTACAGGCGGTTTACAGTTATAGTCACAGGAAGATTATAGTTATAGTTATAGAAAGATTTATGGTCATAGGCGGATTTATATCCTTGTGGTTAAAGATAAGAGACTTGACGATCATAGGAAATCCCCAAGATTGCCAAGGTAGGCATGGCGACCCTAGGTTCCCTGTGGTTGCCAACAGTTGGTTGGGCTGGAGCTCACTGAGACATTATGTCTCATCCCATTCCTTCTGGTGTAGGTTTACAGGTAAGTCAGAGGTTCGTGATGAAGATCTTCATAGAGATACTGGATGGAGTACAGTTGCTCGTTGTGTACCAGCTCAGGAGCTTATTGGATATTGTATAAGTATTGTAATAGTATTGGATTATTTGTACAAACGAGTAAACTTGTATTCATTCATTTGTGATGTATTATTATTATTGAAATTTTTAAATGTATCTAGTATCAGTTTAACGCACATGCTAATATACTAGTTAAAGTTAGTATGGGTGTTACAATTGGTATCAGAGCAGGTCGATTCAGACCGTGCCATGGGTCATTAAAAAATTCAATAAAAGTAGTGGAATCATTGGGTTCCGGATGTTGTTCTAAAGGTCACATCTAGTTGAGCCTGATCAACTCAGTCTAGTATATGACAGTTAGGACAAATATTCGAGAGCTGAATGTGACCAAGGAGGAAAGAAGTGTACGAAGGGTGAAGGTTAAGACGTCAAATTTCAAGATGGAATTGGCAAGGTATTTAATGCCAAAGGATGGTTCTCTAACAGTGAAGTAACTGAGCCAGTTAATGGCAAAGTTCAGGAATATAAGAGGTATTTAAGAGTATCTCAGAGTAAGTTCGGGTACCTTAACTAGTTGGACGCATCATTGAGCGATGCCTTCTCCGAGGAGATGTGTAGAGTAAAGAATTATGGAATACTCTGAGGAATGATTTGGAATCTCAACGGGAACCGTAATTTGGAAAGTTAAAGTGAATGGTAGAATAGAGTTTTGATTCCGGGAACTGAGGTAAAGAATTACGGTACCAAACCCAACGATTTGGAATAGGGAATGATCAGTTAATTATTGGAAGCTCTGGACTTCCAGTAAGGATATAGTGTGTAAGGATGGAAAGACTTGCGCACTTGGACCGGACGAGATTTTAATATCTGATAGGTAAGAGACTTATGTATGGAGTAAGTGAAATATTGGGCAGATGAAACAGACTACCTTCCTTTATTATGGGTCATCAAGATGCTTGGTATGAGGAACACAAGCTTAACGATAAGTGAAGGAAACCCCCGGTAAGGGTATGAAGTAAAGATAGAATCGCATGTTGTCAGATTATAGCAGACCGGTTTTGAGGATTAAGCAGGAATTAGCCAAGGACTGTTGTGAGGCTCTAGCAGCAGGAAGAACGTCACTAACGTACAAGTTACAGTTAGAGTTATGGTTGAGGTTAAGGAGTTCTATGTTTTCTTTTGATGGGCTCCTTACACAAGTATTCGGGTAAGCCGACAAAGATTACCTTATGTTGGTATGTGTTAAAGATAGTGGAAATACAGACCTATGGAGAATTACTCGGATAACAAGATTAGATTGGAATTGTGAATACAGTAATAAGTTACTGGAAAGATTCAATGGGAATGTTAAGTATTGAAGTTTAAAGATTAATTAATCGGGTACTCGAAGAGGCGTAACATGTGTATGGGCTTACAGGAGAGCCATTAAAAGGTGAGTTTTACCGAGACGGATTATTTCCGGAGAAACCCGAGGAGTAACCAAGAGATATGATAAAGTTATGTGGACCTAAGTGTCTTGGAAAAGATTGTGGACGTGAAATCCTTACGGATAATTATAGAATGAGACTCGATTCATTAATCGATTAAGTATATGAAAGACGAGAATTCCGGAAGTCATAGAATGTTTCTAGAAGTTACCACAAGTAAATAATGTATGAACTTAAGTTGCTTCATAAATACTTTCAGTAGGGTTTCTGCAAAGCTTAAATGAATATGTATGTTGAGCCAACCTTGAAATGGTTGCAGAATTCATAATATGGAAAGTAAGTATATTGTCCATGTCCGAAAGGAAACACAAGTCAGATGACGAACCATCAATAAGTTAAGCAAGTGGTTTAAGCCATTAAGGAACGAGTTTAACGGGGAGATTTCATATGGTAATAGTGGTGTATTACTTCTATCCCAAAGTGACTTGCTTAAATCAGAGTTGCGCAGCGGAGAAGTAATCCAAGAATGAGTAATCGGACAATTCAAAGCTGAAGCTTAGAGAAAAATGATGTTTGTAAAATCCTTGCTGGATGAATTACAGGAAAGGTATTCAGTGATTGATTTTGAAACTACAGAATAATTGTAAGTAGTGATGACTTGAACTTATTATCAGTTCTAACAGGAAATTTTAAGAGATAAGTCGAGGAATGCTTCAGACCTCGAAACTCATGAGATATGAGAAGCGAAGCAGTTGAGAATTCAAAGGATGTGCTTCTAGCACTATAAGTACAGAGCGAAGGAATCCACATCTAATACGGTAATTTAGCTGTTTCAGCTCATTAACTTAAAGTTAACTTGAGTAGAAAGTTTGACCCAAGAGGAATTATGCAGTGGCATAAGGTTATTCCGCATCGTACCCACGTTATGCTAGCATGTCGCATGTAACAGGCACGTAACAGGTTATGATTAGTATTATGTATACTGATCAGGCAGAGTTTATGCTACTTAGATAGTAGTGTAACATATTTTCACAGTCATGTGACATGTATCGGTAACTATGGTACGCAATCAGTAATGTTTTAACAGGAAAATCTTAAGCAGAACATGTTTGTTGTTACCGAACAAATCTCAGTTGAGGAGTTCAGAAATTCTTGAACTTAATGTTAACAGTTAAAGGAAGGAAATGTTTTACACGGATCAGAGGATTACTCATAGTTTACAGTAAAGGGCTACGCGAATTCAAGTTATGGAATAAAGGATTAAGAGTTTAAGAGTGCTATTTTAATAGCGACCAGAATAGAGTTTCTTTTCGAAAAACAGAGAATGTCTTTTGACAAAGTAAGTTATAACGCCGATGGAATGTAACCATAATTTACGTTATGGGATTGTGGATATTCAAAAGAATATAAGCATGAGTTAAGAGTGAGAAGAGTGACCTTAGTTGGCGTGGCTTCGTCTCAAGTATATTTTGACTAAGTATGATGTCCCATTAGTTGGACATTGATGATGCGGCGTACTGTGTACCCGATAGTAGAGTACGTGTACTCGATCATGTATGGAAGCTATGTGCTATGGACTATATTATATGATGATATGTGAGACGGCTTATGCCACACGTCACTTGTACTAGACTTTTCTAAGTTTGAAATTATTGGTAAAGAAAGTATTAATTCCATGAGTAAGGAATATCTTGAATGATGCAAGATTGTCAGAGTCCTAGAAGGGATGAAGCTCCTAAGACCTTTAGCTACGCGTTATCGTTGATTAATTAAATCGGAGAACGAGTGGCTCATAAGATTTCTCGAGCTTTAAGGATTCCCGCAGTGGGAATGTGAGCAATGCTTATGGTTGTGATGATAGCTACACCAGGATAACAGAAAGAAAGGAACTTGTACCGTAAGTTCAGCCACCACCTTGTGTTTGAATCGTGGAGGTAGTTGCAATAGACTTTACTTCCGTTTGAGAATACTCAATATCAGATGTCTCTCAATGTAAGAATGATACGAATGTAACAGTAAAAGGTCGTCTTACGAGGGAAAAGTCAAAGACAAGAATTCTTTCGAACTAAAAGTAATGTAATAGATTCCTAGAAAAATTGGAATAATTGAGGAAAATCAGTTCGACCCGACGTCTACAGGTTAAGATTGAACGGTCAATGAAAGAAGAACGGATAAAAATTCAGTAAAGGAAATTCAAGACTTAATAATTTTAAATTGGATTTATAAGGAATATGTCGAACAGAGATTATTGTCAGATAAGATGGATATGTGGTTCAGATAACCATACGTCCTAACAGGTGAGAGTTATGTAACATGCGTCAGACCCTTCAGCTGGAAAGAGATTGTCATATGTTTTGACTTGCAGAGATGGAAATCATGGCTAAAGAACAAGTTTTTAACAATATGGTTAATCGAGGTGCGTGATTAACTTACACGACAGACCCTAGAGTTGCCATGGAATCCCATTAAGCAGAAAGAATTGGAAATTTTCATAGTAGAGAAAGAGGTAGAAAGGATTTATCTTTTCAGGATCTCCGAAGGATTTTCTGAATTTCGAGGACGAAATTTCTTTTAAGGGGGGTAGAGTGTAATATCCCGCTTAAGCGAGACATTTAACAGTATTACAGGAATTAAATGAAAGGAATGGCATAATGGTAATTATATGGAAAAGGACCTAAATGGATAAATATGAGTTTTATGTCATATTTACCATTCTTTTCTCTCTCAAGAAATCAGATTTTTGCTCCTCCCTCTCTCTAGAAAATCGTCCCTCATCATCATCTTCCCTTGATCCATCAAACTTCTTCCTAAATTCTTGTACTTCAAGCAAGCATGGTTTTGAGGAAAGTTGGAACAAGAAGGAGTTAAAGAAAAAGAAGAAAAGGAAAAGGATTGGAAGCTAGGGTTTGAGAAGAATCAAGCTAGGATTTTGGATTAGGAAGCATGGCAAGCTTTGATCAGATGTTTTGAGGTGAGCTCTCTTGGGTTTTAGAACCCACCTAAAGTGAGTTACATGAGTATTTTACTTTCAAGCTAAGTTATAGAATTTTACCCTAATCCCTTTTTCTTGGAATTCTTGATCAATCATGTTGTAAACTATCTATATGCCTCATAATTTACCCCTTAAGCTGTTATGATGTTTGGGTATGCTTGGATAAGCCAAGAATGGTGAAAATCACGTTTTGAACTTGCCCTATGCTGTCCAACTGCACGCAAAATCGTGTCACGATTTTGCAACCGTGTCACGATTTCACAGGCAGGACCAACCACTTTTCTGGGTAGAAAATCGTGACACGATTTACAAATCATGTCACGATGGTACACCATACAGAGCCATGTTGTTTTTCTTCCGTTTTTGCACCATTCTGGCTGTCTAATACTGCTTCAGACTCAATAACAATATGTAATGGCGAAGTGTCACCATTAAGTATTAGAAGGTTTATTCCTTAGAGAATGTATTGAATACGCAATGTACGAGAATTACAAGAACAAGGGTTAATGAATAGTTAAGTCCTAAGAACGGCATATGACAACGTTATGACGAATCCGTTGATAGGAAAGCAAGATTTAAGAGTATGAGGCTAAGGATTAGATGGGTTGATCCCTTATTTGTGAGTTGTTAACTCTTAAGGAAAAGCATACGACTTTGAAAGTCAAGAGCCTACTTTAGGTAAATAAGATGATAGATGTATTCGGTTTAGATTACGAGGGTAATAGGAATGCTTCGGCAATCAAAGTTTAAGATAAGCTTATAGTGTTGGTTCTCCAACAAATTAATAGGTGGCTTATGAGAACGATAAGCCAAGAATCTTGTGTTATAGATTAAGTGTTACGGGATTGTTATATGATTACAGTAACAAATTATATGTTTATATGTTAAAGTTAAAGAATTAAATATCAAAGTTAATGGCGTGTTCGCACGTTTTACAGTTATAGGGCGTGTTCAGCAGACTCCGGGATTCGCCGGATGGGACTTCTCCGAGAGGGTTATCCACACGTTTCATAGTGGAGTCCGGTGTTAGCCTGATTGTCGGGAATTTCACCGGGTTATAGGGAGATGTACCTCGGGGTTACTCCACCCGGGCCGCACTCCGTAAAATGAACTCAGATAATAATGTTTGTTCAAAGCTAACAGCTAACATAAAACACTTTATATGTATTATGTTTTACAGTTATAGTTACAGGAACATTTATAGATTATAGTTATAGTCAAAGTTACAGTTACAGGTAGATTACAGTTATAGTTATAGACAGTCATCAGAAAGTGGTCCTAGGTTTTCCCTCGATCACTAAGTTATAGTTATAAGTAGGTTACAGTTACAGTTACAGGCGGTTTACAGTTATAGTCACAGGAAGATTATAGTTATAGTTATAGAAAGATTTATGGTCATAGGCGGATTTATATCCTTGTGGTTAAAGATAAGAGACTTGACGATCATAGGAAATCCCCAAGATTGCCAAGGTAGGCATGGCGACCCTAGGTTCCCTGTGGTTGCCAACAGTTGGTTGGGCTGGAGCTCACTGAGACATTATGTCTCATCCCATTCCTTCTGGTGCAGGTTTACAGGTGAGTCAGAGGTTCGTAATGAAGATCTTCATAGAGATACTGGATGGAGTACAGTTGCTCGTTGTGTACCAGCTCAGGAGCTTATTGGATATTGTATAAGTATTGTAATAGTATTGGATTATTTGTACAAACGAGTAAACTTGTATTCATTCATTTGTGATGTATTATTATTATTGAAATTTTTAAATGTATCTAGTATCAGTTTAACGCACATGCTAATATACTAGTTAAAGTTAGTATGGGTGTTACATTTTGATACCTCTACCCTATACGAATCTTTCGGGAGAATCCAAGTCTGATTCATGGTGAGAACAATTCTTGATCAAACTTTACCTACCTCCCGGTCTAACTCTGGATTACTAGAGCCTCTTTTTCCTTAGAACCGAAGAGTTCACATCAAAAAAGAATAGTGTTTGGATACATGTTAGAATGTTAAAGTGGATACAGGAACTAGATAAATATGGAGCTGCCATAGCTAAACTACGAGCAACTTCATTGATTTGTCTCCTAATGAATCTAACATTAGATGTTACAAGATTCGTAGCTAAGAGCTGACAAAAATCATTGATAATGACACCAAAGTCTATGATGTTGAGTCAAAAGTAAGTATTTTTTATATCGTCTCCACAGGGACTAGTGCGATATTCCAAGCCATTCAACAGCTGATATCATTTTGAGTTTGGGTTTATAAGTTGTTTGTTATAAACTATTGGAATTTAAAAGCGGTAATAAAGACGACAAGTAATAGGACGTAAAAGCGTTGGGACCGGAGTTCGTCAATCTAGCCTTGAATATATTCTAATGATCGTGCATATGGATTCTAGCTTTTTAGCGAAATTATCACGTATCACTCGACAACATCATTCGTGTCCAAATGACGTCGTGAGATCGATCGTATCGTTTAATCGACGATTTCCCAATCTATTAAACGATCTGAAAGCTTTACGTTCCTATACTTTATGTGATTATCAAAACCCAATTCCATGTCTAGAATTTCTTATTTTGATAGAAGATTATTCTAAACCTAGATTCAAAAGTATTTGTCAATAACAATTAAATCAAGCATAAGAGTGAAAAGCAAGAATAACTTCAATATCACATAAGTTACTAGAGTCATATATTTGCAATATCAAAAGATTACATCTAAGCTATATTTAGTACCTCCAATCCCAACAAAGGAAGGTTAGTTGGTCATTGTCATGACAACTATACAAAAGTGGAAAGAAAGATGAAGATCCAAAGCTAAGTCTTGATTTCCCAAAGAATCTTAGTTAATCCACACTCCCTTCACTTTTGCTCCATGAAGATCACCTCTTTAGCCCTATTTTATGTCTAAAAATATAACCTAATCCAAATCTAATTATTTTACAACTCTGTGCGGAATGGCTATAAATATAATCTGGTTTTTTCCTTTCTCGCTGTAGCGACGGGTCTGGTCGTTGTAGCGATCGAAGCTTTGTTGGCCATTGGGTTTGCTCCACGTCAGCCAAACGGGTTCAAACCGCCTTTGGTCGCTATAGCGACCAGTTTCCTCGCTGAAGCGACGAAAGCTTGATTTCTCCCTGCCTAGGCGCGCTATAGCGACCAATCCTCCGCTGTAGCGAGCAAGCCTTAACCTTTCTTCATGTTTCTTTGCTCAATTTCATGTCCTAGATTGTTATTTCCTGCACAAATGGATGGGGTGAAACATAGGATCAATATTTTGGCATTCGATCAATAATTCAGAGCTTTTCCTATGACAACTTGCAAAACAAGCAACTAAAGTGCTTAAATTAAATATGCATTTTAACTAATTTCTGGCACTTATCAGTCTAATATGTTATTCGTCTTCCCATAGATGTTACCCAACATCGTTTTTTAGTCCACCTCAAAGTCCATATTCTGTAGTTGAATCTCTCTCACCCATTGTACAACCATCAACAATCCCAGAGCTTCACCAATATCAACATCTAACAAGGGTGAGAGCCCCTCTGTTTTCAATAAAACAAAAGCTCCTTAATCATCTCTAATACAAATTCCAATGCCTACTATGTTTAGAGCACTTGAAATGATCGTTCACATTACATTTATATCTTCCCACATGCAGTTTCTGCCACCGTATATTGTTTACGAGGATGGGTGTTGGTTGTCTACCTTGCTTGATTTCACATGTGTCTTTCCAGCTATCCAATAGACGGGATGCTCGAATGCATATGGTTTGACATGTCTCTTTGGAGCCATCCTAAATCTTTGACTTATCACCCTATTTAATATATATTAAAATTATCTAGTAATTACAGTTGAGTTGGTTGAAACAATAATGTTGCCCAAGTAACCTCTGTTGCGTAGATTCGACTCAATTGTACTTACAAAAGATGTAGTGTGTAGTTATTTATGCGAGTTGTCGTCGGTCCCAAGGAAGGCGTAATTTGGCCGGATAGTTACATACTTGTGATGGTAAATATGTGGTGATTATAAAGTAACTTTCCATGTGGATAATAGGATGCCCGAAGGTGACTATTATTTGACAGGACTTATCACCAATCTTTGATCATTACATTGAGAGTACCGCTTGCAGTTAATTTTTTACAATCCGAAGATTGAGAATTAATGGTGTGCTTGGTGTCTTGTTTAGGTCTTTTAATTTACAAATAAAGATGCACATGTCTCTATAATGTTTTATTGACAAGTGTGCAAATGTCGTGTGAGTGTAAACTTATTTATATATTTAAGAGTTTACATTCACATATTATGGTAAACATGTGACAATTATAAGAATTTATTCTTTGTCAAAGTAAATTGTCATTGTTTGATCATTGTTGTAAAATACCATTAGCAATTGATATTATTGTTTAAAGACTTGATATTGATGATGCACTAGGTATTTTGGTGAGTGTTTTTTACTACTCTTGTTCTCTTTAAGCTAATATAGTTTATGTATCTGTTAATTTGTGTTAAATTTTTAACTCTTAAAAGTTTTAACTTTTAGGAATCAAAAAATAATATTAACGTTGTTCTTGGATCTAGACCTTATACAAGGGTGGTGAAACTCGCATTCTTTCACAAATTCAGTATCTAATGTGAGAATCAAGTTTGACAAGTGAGTATACACCAAATCTTATAGGTCTTATGTGATCATAAAGTTAAAAGATCAGAGATCCTATCAATGTTATTTAAGATGACAAATTTTTTGTCATATTTTCTTTGCTTAAACTAAGGTGCTTTTAAAGCAATATAGTTGTCGCGTCGAATTTCGGATATCAAGCTATTGGGAAGCGTTGAATCACTAATGTTAAATCACGACTGAACTTTTAATTTTCCGGGGAGAAAAGGAAAAAAGTTCGAAATTACCTTTGAAAAAGATTTTAGGTTCGAAAGTCGATTATGCGAGGGGAAGGTATTAGCACCCCTCACATCCGTTGTACTCAACGTGAACCTCTTAGTCGGCTTAGGCTTAAAATGTTTCGAAAGTTTTACTTGCGTGTTTGAACATATAAAAAGGGAAAAGGAAAAATATGATATAAAAGAAAAAAAGAGATAAAAACAAACGAAGGGGAAAAAAGAAAGTTTTTATTAATGGGCTTGACAAGATGTCGATCTTGCTCCTACGTATCTCCCGGTAGTCGGAGAATTCAAAGCGTACGTAGTTCTTTGGTTAAAAAATTTTGTATGTTGGTTCGTTTTAATTAAAAAGATTTGACGACGCACAGAGGCGTAAAATGTTTAAATGATAAAGACGACGCGCATTAAGGCGATAAACTCGCGCAAGGCGTAAATGTTTTAAAATAAAAAGACAGACGCACAGAGGCGTAAAAAGTTTAAAGATAAAAGACAGACGCGCAGAGGCGTAAAAAGTTTAAAGATGACAGACGCGCAGAGGCGTAAAAAGTTTAAAGATAAAAGACAGACGCACAGAGGCGTAAAAAGTTTAAAGATAAAAGACAGACGCGCAGAGGCGTAAAAATTTTGAAGATAAAAGACAGACGCACAGAGGCTTAAAAAGTTTAAAGATAAAAGACAGACGCACAGAGGCGTAAAAAGTTTAAAGATAAAAGACAGACGCGCAGAGGCGTAAAAAGTTTTAAAATAAACGCGCAAAGGCGCGAAAGGTTCGGATTGACCACGAGGTCCAAGAAAAGGTTAAAAATGGTCACGAGGGACCAAAGGAAGGTTGAGCGTGCTAGACGCGTCAAAGATGGAATGGCGATTTCCCGAACGACGAGACATACGTCACGCATTCGTGCAACCGAGGTTTGGGGAGACATACGTCAAGCCATTCCCTTTTCATTCAAGTTTGGTTTGGTTGAAGCTCGGAGAAATCTCAAAGGGAACCAAAACACTTGTTTAAAAAGAAAGTTGTAAAAAAGGAAATCACGAACAAATTTGTTGCTCGAGTTTATTTGAAAATCATGAACATCACTTGTTGCTTAAGTTATTGAAACTCAAGAACAAGTGTTGGTTCAAGTTTGAAAGATGAACAAAAATCATAAAACATGCATAAATTTTGGAAAATGTACAAGTTCGGCTCGATTTGAGTTTGGTTTAAAAGAGTGAGCAAGCTCGGCTCAAGTTCATGTTTGGATTGAAAATCATGAAAGATGTTGTGGTTCGAGTTTGGTTTTGAAAATAAAGAACTTAGCTTATTGCTCAAACTTGATGTTGAAAATTTAAGAATATAACTTGTTTCACAAGTTACTCAAAATTAAATGCACAAACTTGTAAAATTTCCAAAGTTGTGCATGATTCTTGATGTATTTGAACAAAATGCATTTTAAACCTCTTTAGGTTCTGAATCAAGGGCTGGAACCCCAAAAATTTGGCATTTGGTAGCCTGATTCATATTCTGAGTTTCACATACTTCGCAGAGCAACCAGAACTTGGCTCTGCGAAGTCAGGTTCTGATGTGGTCGCTCTGCGAACAATACTTTGCTCTGCGAAGTATGCGAAATTTTGAACTCAGAAGCTGTTTCTGAACAGAAGTTCAGAAACTGCTTCTAAGCAAGCTTCAGAACCTAAAGGGGATTAAAAAGCTTTGCAAAATTGGGAGAAAAGGAGTGTAAAAACTCAGTTTTAATGCTTGGCCCCTTTGAGATTCCTTTTGAGTTTCAAAAGGGGTTTTTGTGCACAAAATGAAATTAACCAAAACAAGAAATGCAAACAGCAAGCAAAATGAAAGATAAAGATTATAGGAGACTTACAGAACTCCTAGCAATGCTTGTGCAAGAGGTTGGAAGTGGCTTGCTTGATTGATTAGAGGTTATGAACAATGAACTCTAATTGGATTTTGCTTTGTGTATGAACTGTTTTGATGCTGCAATGTGATGGATTTTGGTGTAAATTTCGTGTGTATATGGCTGTTTTTCTGGTTTATCAATGTGTGAAATCCTTGTGCCTTGGCACTCCTTTTATAGGCCAAAATGCAAATCTATGCAATGATGAACAAAATCCTAGAACCTAGCTGGTTTGTGGGCTAAATCCAGGCTAAATCACTTTGCATTTAATGCTAAAGGATAGAAGTTGCTTTGCCATGTGCCAAGGGGAAGACCTTGACTGATTTCAGCCACAAATGCAGCTGATTCTAGAAGGCAATGATGAAAAAAACTGAAAAACAGGGCAGCTTGAAATGGTGTGATTCTTGGGATCAATCCTTGCAATCTTGGAAGGCCAAGCAATGAAAACGTGTACTGCCATGTACAGAGGGATTGGGGGAAGCAAAATGAGCATGTGGGCTGGTGTGTGGGAGGAGAAATCCAGCTGAAAACAGGGCACACCAAACAGCTTTTTTGCAAGCAAAACCACTTAAGTTTGACTGGTTTTGGTGGAGAAAGAAGGAAGGAAAGGGATCAAGCAGCTGGCTGGCAAGCTCAGGTTGGATGATAGGTCAATTGGGAGGGACAAGAGCTGACCAAGGGCAGCCAATTTGATTGAGCACATTTTAGGTTGGATGAAAATCCTTCTTACCTTTACCTTTAATGTCACACCTTGATTCTTGTTTTGTGCAATCAATTTACCACAATTGATGATCATAACAATAACAGATAATAATAACAATAACTAAAATGAAAACAAAAGCAAGAAAAATCAAAAAATACAAAATCTGCAGAAATTTCGCAGAGTTCGCAGTGCGAAGGCAACTTCGCAGTGCGAACTCCCCTTTTTTTGAATTTTTGTTTTCTTTAAAATAAAATAAAAGATAAAAAATAAAAAACAAATGATAATGATGAAATAATGCAAATAACAAAGATGGTAAATGATAAAATAGAAATGATAATAGTAAAAATAATTAAAATGGTGAAAAAGGTTAATAATACTAGTAATTAAAAATAATGATAATAAAACATTAATGATAAAAGGATAATAATGATATTATTAAATGAAAAATATATTAATATCAATGAAGACAATGATAATATTTAATAAAAATGATAGTAATGCAAAATGGTGAAAAGTGTAAAAAAATCCAATAACAAAAATGAAATAATAAAAAGTAATAAATGATGAAATAATAAAATATAAAACAAAGAAAAATATGAGTCAAAAAATGGGGTATGACAATAGTGAAAGACAAGTTCTCATTGGAGAGTGAGTATTTCGTTAAGATTATTAGGCAAAGAAAATATTGGGAGCACATTATGTAAATATTTAATCTTGCCGAGACACTATAATTTCGACTATCAGATGACTTGTTTGAAAATTCAGTAATTTCGACTATCATATGACTTGTTTGAAAATTCAGCATTTAGTATTCTCTTTGCACAATTAAGTTTATAACTGTTAAAGTTAGAAATGATCCTTTAAAGGATCAATTCATAAAGTGTGCAAATAAAGAAAAGTTGAAGCTAGAGAAAATAAAATAGTGCTCATTCGGAAAATACTTCAATAGACAAGGGCAAATAAAGAAAAGGTAATCTTGACTGACTTATGTCCAATGATGTTGAAAGATATATCAATTTAGAATGGACAAAGTTGATTAAGATTGTTTTATTCATTTTTAAACTAATTTAGATTGTCGTTACTAGCTTATTTTTGTATTTAAAAGATAATTTGGTGAATCATTATTTGATTTAATTTTTGTTTTAATTTCTCTTTGACTAAATCAAGATATTTTGAGTTTTATTTTCAAACGATGATTCAATGTGTCTTTTAAGTTTAGTTATTAGAGTCAATTCAGTTATGACTTGTGACATTCTATAATTGTTTAAGGGTTTGAAAGCTATAAGTTTTTCGTCCCAAAAATTAAGGAAATTTTGAGACATAAATTGTTAAGTTTCCTTGAGGATATTGAGTTTGGGGGAGAGATATGGTAATAGAACAAAATTGAATGAGGAAGAATTAGTTCTAAACTAATTCATATAGTTACTATTATTATAGTATATTTGGATCCTCATGAGGACATCAATGTTCTTCCTCTCAATCAAGTTAAGAAGTTAATTCTTATAGATCAAACTCAACACCCTCAAGAACTAGGGCATCTGGTGTCATAAAGAATTGACTGATAAGAGAAATTCTATTTAGTATATTTGAAAGACTCTATTAAGACAGTCATGATCCTAGTTTGCTTGTTATAATTTTGGAGATACATAAGATGGATGTCAATACAATGTTTCTTAATGGCGACATTAATGACACAATATGATGCAACTGAAGAAAACTTTTGTGTTAATTGATACAAAGTAGATGGTTTGCAAAATCATGAAATCCACTTAAGAGTTAATAAATTTGTCTCTTTATTGTTATCACAAATTCTCATAAAATATTTGTCTCATTTGATTTTAAGATAATATTATGAAGAGTTGTGGATTTAGTAAGCTCTGTGTGAGTAAATTTATATTCATATTTTAAATAATTATTCCGTTAATGGGTCATCCAGACATCCACCCATATTGAGTCCATATCAATTAATTAATTATCTAAATAGAAATCTAATTAGCCTTATTACTTAATTTGATCACTAATCAATTAAAGCTCTAAATTGATAAATAGCTCATATAATTATTATTACGATATTTGCCCACATAATGATATTGGAATATAATTAAACGATAAAATATTCCAACATATTACCCTATCCATTCTCATTCAACTTCTTCTTTGCATCTTCTACACAATTAACCTCACAACAATTTTATTTAAAAACCCAATTAACCTCACTACAATTGCTCCAAAAATTTGATGTCCAAAAATAAGAACACCAACAACATCATCCATCAAGTACATAAGAGCACCAAAATCCTTCAAAAAGAACATATCCTTCAAAAATTCGATCTCTCACATAAGAGCACCAAAATCATCAGTAAATTAAACAACAACAACACCTTTAACAAAAGAGGATTTTGGTTTAAGATTCATCGAAGGATGATTCAAAGAAGGAGGATTTGGATTTGGGAAATAGGTTTGAAATTTTGGTTGATTTTCCCATTGTTAGTGAATCTGAAGAAAAAAAAATTGGGAAATAGATCTGAAGATTTTGGTTGATTTGGTTTATAGAGATTGAGAATTTGTGTTGTTTGAAATGAAAATGATGCCTTTTGAGTGGAAAAATTGATTATTAATTGAGTTATGCCATTAATTTTTTTTGGGTTTTTGTGTTGAAGGTTCATGAAGGTAGGAAGAAATTGACACTGTGTTCTTTATATTTTCCAGTAAGGAGATGAAAGATTGTAAGGTAGAAATATTGTAATTGGCCTAGATCTTTGATTGAGGAAAGGGTTGAATTTTCTTTTCTTTTTTGGGTTCAGCAAGAAGAAGACGAGGAGGATTTGATGGGTTCAGCAACATTTTTTTTATTTTCTGGGTTTTTCTGGAATTTTATTGATGGAATTTCATTGTGATAAATTCCAATATTTAACAAAGTAATTTTTTAAAATGTATTTTTAATTTTTTACATTTTAAAAAATGACCTCCTTAAGAAAATTGTACTTTTTGATTTATATATAATAGACAAAAATAAAATTAATTTTTATTTTGAATATATTAAGAAAAGAAAAAACAAATTACTAGCTTGCTTTATAGACTATATTTATTTGCTTATAATGACAACAAAATATTTTTATGGCAACCTTTTTTTTAGTATTTATTGATTTGTTATAATTTAATTAGCTAAATTAATTTATAGGAATTGAGTCTATATGCATGTCTTGATTCAAGTTGTCATCGTCGATAAAGAAACTTGTAATATCCCGCTTAAACGTAACTTTTATCAGTATAAGAGGAATTACGAGCAAGTAAGGGCAAAATCGTAATTTGAGGCGAAAGGGCTATTTATAGGATAAAGTTGAGATTATGTTCATTTTCTCCTTTCCTTTCCCTCTCTAGATTCAGTCCTCACCTTCCCATGTTTTAATCCATCATATTTCTTCCTCAACTCTTGGACAATAAGCAAGCAAGCTTGGGGGAAGATTGAAGCAAGAGGAACTAAGGAAAACCAAGTCAAGAGGAAAAGTTCCAAAGCTAGGGTTTTGGAGAAGAATCAAGTTAGGACTTGGGAAAGCTTGGCAAGACCAGCAAGGATTCAGGTGGGTTCCTTAGAGTAGCAATTTACCCTTTTGGGTCAGTATTGTGTGAGATCACAACTTAATTGCTAAGGGTTAGAGAAAAGGATAGTTTTCCCCTTTTTGATACATATGTTTGATTTCGGTTAATCCTTGGATACATTATGTTTTTATAGTTTAAAATGAGTCCATGGCATGTTTCAAAGATCACTGGGCAGTTGGGTACCAAAGGTTTTTAACGATTGAAACACGTTTTTTCAGAAAATCCTAAGTTCTGCTACAGTCGCAGAGCGACCAGGAGTTTGCTCTGCGAAGTAGCAGAGTTTTGCTACTGTCTATTTACGCCTAGCCATCGCCTAGACTTCGCCCTGCAAAGTTATCAGAAGCTGAGTTCGCAGAGCAAAGTCCTAGGACGCTCTGCGAAGCTTCAGACTCAGGAATACCAGCTTCTGAAGGTTCAGACTCTGAATGTTCAGAGTCTGAAGGGTCAGACGCAGGAGTTCGCAAAGCGAAGTCACGGGTCGCAGAGCGAAATGGCCCAGAACCTCTTTTTATTAATAAATAATTGTACCATGCCAATGATCCTTGTTATGCTGTGAGATAGAGATACACATGAACTTTCAAGGATTAATCTAGGACAAAGATATGTATCATACAGAGTGTTAGGTAATTTATCCACAGATTCTCAAGTAAGAGAAACAAGAAGTTATTACAGATGGGATAGTAAGCCCATAAGTATGACATATGATAACGATATGTCTAGATCCTTTGATAGGATAGCAAGATGAATGTACTAAATTAAGTGTACGAAAGTACAAGGACTGTTTCAACATTCAAAGCTTCAGATAAGCTTAAGGTGTTCAGTTTCCCAATAATGATTAAGTGGCTTATGAGAACGATAAGCTTAGAACCTTTAATTATAGGTTAAGTATCACATGATTATTTAAGTGATGAATGCATCAGATATGCATATGTTCAGATAATGTATCAGATATACATATGGCAAGTTAAGATTTGTAACACCCATACTAACTTTAACTAGTATATTAGCATGTGCGTTAAACTGATACTGGATACATTTAAAATTTTCAATAATAATAATACATTACATCTGAAGGAATACAAGTTTACTCGTTTGTACACATAATCCATTACTATTACAATGTTTATATAAAAGTCCATACGCTTCTGAGCTGGTACACGACGAGCAACCGTACTCCATCCCGTATCCCTCTGAAGAACTTCATCACGAACCTCCGACATACCTGTAAACCTGCACCAGAAGGAATGGGATGAGACATAATATCTCAGTGAGCTCCAGCCCAACCAACTGTTGGCAACCACAGGGAACCTAGGGTCGCCATGCCTACCTTAGCAATCTTGGGAATTTCCTATGATCGCCAAGTCTTATCTATAACTATATCTTTAACTGCCTGTAACTATAACTGTGATTCTGTCTATGACTTTAACTGTAATCCGCCTATAACCATAACTATAACCTATCTGTAACTATAACTTAGTGATCGAGGGGGAAACCTAGGACCACTTTCTGATAACTGTCTATGACTATAACTGTAAATTCCTGTAACCGTAACTTTGACTATAACTATAATCTGTAATGTTCCTGTAACTATAACTGTAAAACATAATACATATAAAGTGTTTTATGTTAGCGGTTAGAGTTGAACAAACATTATTATCTGAGTTCATTTTACGGAGTGCATCCGGGTGGAGTAACCCCGAAGTACAACATCCCTATGACCCGGTGAAATTCCTGACAATCAGGCTAACACCGGACTCCCTATGAAACGTGTGGACAACCCTCTCGGAGAAGTCCCATCCGGCGAACCCTGGAGTCTGCTGAACACGCCCTAGGACTGTGCAACGTGCGAACACGCAATTATCTTTGATATATAATTCTTTAACTTTAACATATAAACATGTAATCTGTTACTTTAATCATATAACAATCCTGTAACACTTAACCTATAACCTATGATTCTTGGCTTATCGTTCACATAAGCCACCTATTAATTTGTTGGAGAACCAACACTATAAGCTTAACTAAAACTTCAAATGCTGAAGCATTCCTATTACACTTGTATTCTAAACCGAATACGTCTATAACCTTGTTCACCTAATATAGGTTCTTGACTTATTAAAGTCATATGCCTTCCTTAAGAGTTATCAACTCACTTGTAATAGATTGTTCATCTAATCCTTACCCCCATAATCATCCATACAATCTCTAAGGGATAGATCTTTAAATACTTAATAGTGATGCCTAGCCATTGCACGTTGCTTAATGAGTCTGAAGCAGCATTAGATAGCCAGAATGGTGCAAGAATTGATGAAAAACAATGTGGTTCTGCCCACTGTGCCATCGTGACACGATTTGGAAATCATGTCACGATTTTCTACCCAGAATTCGTGGCATGATCTGCCTATGAAATCGTGACACGGTTGCAAAATCGTGACACGATTTTGCGTGCAGTTAGACAGCATAGGGCAAGTTCAAAACGTGATTTTCACCATTTTGGCTTATCCAAACATACCCAGACATCATAACAGCTTAATGGAGTAAATTCTAAGGCATATAGACAGTTTACAACATGTATGATCAAGGAAATGCAAGAAAAGAGAATTAGGGTACTAAAATCTCAAACTTGCTCAATATACTATAAACATTAACAAAACTCTCAAAGTGGGTTCTAAAACCCCTAGGAGCTCACCTCAGAACTTGCTTGGTGCTGGTTAAGCTTTCATTCCAAAACCTTAGCTTGATTGCTTCTCCTTTGCTAATTCTTCACCAAAACCCTAGTTTTGCCCTTATTCCTTTCTTGATCTCTTGACCACCCATGACCCAAAAACCACAACTTGAGCTTGCTTGCATGAAGATGGAATAATTAAGATAGAAGTTTGATGATTGTTGAAGGTTTGGAGGGAGGGCGCAAGAGTGGAAGAAGAGAGAAGGGAGAGGAATTGAATTTAGAGAGAGAAAGAAATGATAAATATGAAAATTTTCATGTTTATCCCCTTATATAAACTCTTCCTCTCATAATTACTATAATGTCATTCCTCTCGTTAAATTCCTGTAATACTGTTAAATGTCTCGCTTAAGCGGGATATTACACTCTACCCCCCTTAAAAGAAATTTCGTCCTCGAAATTTAGAAAATCCTCCTGAGATCCTGAAGAGATAAATCCTTTCTACCTCTTTCTCTACTATGAAAATCTCCAATTCCTTTTACTTATTGGGATTCCATGGCAACTCTAGGGTCTGACGTGGAGATTAATCACGTACCTCGATTAAACCATACTGGTTAAAACTTGTTCTTTAGCCATGATTTCCATCTTTGTAAGCCAAAACATATGACAATCTCTTTCCGGCCGAAAGGTCTGATGCATGTTACATAACTATCACCTGTTAGGACGTATGGTTATCTGAACCAACATATCCATATTATCTGACTATGATCTCTGTTCGACCTATTCCTTGCAAATCCAATGTAAAATTATTAAGCCTTGGATTTCATTTACCGAATTCTATCAGTTCTTCTTTCATTGACCGTTTAATCTTATTCTGGAGACGTCGGGTCGATCTGATTTCCTCAATTATTCCAGCTTTTCTAGGAACCTATTACATTACTTTTAATTCGAAAGAATTCTTGTCTTTAACTTTCGCCTCGTAAGACGACCTTTTACTGTCACATTCTTATCATTCTTACACTGAAAAACATCTGATATTGAGTATTCTCAAACGGAAGTAAAGTCTATTGCAACTACCTCCACGATTCAAACACAAGGTGATGGCTGAACTTACGGTACAAGTTCCTTTCTTTCTGTGATCCTAGTGTAGCTATCATCACAACCATAAGCATTGCTCACATTTCCACTGCGGGAATCCTTAAAGCTCGAGAAATCTTATGAGCCACTCGTGCTCTGATTTAATTAATCAACAATAACACGTAGCTAAAGGTCTTAGGAGCTTCCTCCCTTCTAAGACTCTGACAATCTTGCATCATTCAAGATATTCCTTACTCATGGGATTAATATTTTCTTTACCAATCAATTCAACTTATGAAAGTCTAATACAAGTGACGTGTGGCATAAGCCGTCTCACATATCTTCATATAATACAATCCATAGTACATAGTTTCTATACATGATCGAGTACGTGTACACTACTATCGGGTACACAGTACGTCGCATCATCCTTGTCCTACTAATGGGACATCATACTTAGTCAAAATGTACTTGAGACAAAGCCACGCCAAATAAGGTCACTCTTCTTGCTCTTAACCCATGCTTGTATTCTTTGAGTATCCACAATCCCATAACGCGAACAACGGTTACATTCCATTGGTACTATAAACTTATTTTGTCCAAGGACATTCTCTGTTTTCTGAAAGAAAACTTTATTCTGATCGCTATCAACTAGCACTCTTAATTCTTAATCCTTTAATTCATAATTTCAATTCACGCAGCCTTTTACTGTAAACTATGAATAATCTTTAATTTGTGTAAAACATTTACTTCCTTTAACTGTTAACATTAAATTCGAGAGTTTCTGAACTCCTCAACTGAGATTTGCTCGGTAACAACAAATCTGTTCTGCTTAAAAACTTTCCTGTTAAAACATTACTGACTGCATACCACAGTTACCGATACATGTCACATGACTGTGAAAATATGTTACACTACTATCTAAGTAGTATAAACTCGGCCTGATCAGTATACATAATACTAATCATAACCTGTTACATGCCTGTTACATGCGACATGCTAGCATAACGTGGGTACGATGTAGAATAACCTCATAATCAATTCTCTTGGTAAAACTTATTATTCAAGTTAACTTTAAGTTACTGAGCTGAAACAGCTAGATCACAGTATTAGATGTGGCTTTCTTCGCCATGTACTTATTGTGCTAAAAACACATCCTTTAATTTCTCAAAATGATTCGATTCTCTTATCTCATGAGTTTCGAGGTCTGAAGCATTCCTCGACTTATCTCTTAAAATTTCCTGTTAGAACTGATGATAAGTTCAAGTCATCACTACTTACAATTATTCTGTAGCTTGAGAATTAATCTCTGAATACCTCTCCTGTAGTTCATCTGGCGAGTACTTCGCAACCATCCTTTTTCTCTAAACTTCAGCTTCGAATTATTCATTAGCTCATCCTTTGATTACTTCTCCGCTGCGCAACTCTGATTTAAACAAGTTACCTTGGGACAGAAGTAATACACTACTATTACCATATAAAATCTCCTTGGCCAATCCTTTGACTTTATAACTTTGTAGTTACCATACATGACCATCTTACATTATAATTTCTCTTGTGGTTTAATCCACCTGTTTAACTTGTTAATTGATCGTCATCTGACTTTGTGTCTCCTTTTGAACATAAGTAATATACTTACTTTCACAAGATGCGCCGAAACCTGTAAACAGCCTTTAGCAATAAATTACGAGCCCAACAATGCTCCTGCCAAAACAACTCATACACTAGTTCTAGCTTTACTCGTCATATAATAAATCGAGTTCCGTCCTATAATTATCCGTAAGGATTTCACATCCACAACCTTTTCCAAATACAACTTAGGTCCACATAACTCTATCATATCTCTTGGTTACTCCTCGGGTTTCCCCGGAAATAATCCGTCTGGATAAGACTCAACTTTTACCGGCTCTCCTGTAAGTACAAACACATGTTACGCCTCTCCGAGTACCTGATTAATTTATCTTAAACTTCAACACTTATCATTTCCTATCGGATCCTTCCAGTATCTTATTACTGCATTCACAATTCCAAACTAATCTTATTATCTGAATAGTTCTCCATGGGTCTTTCCATCCATGGCCCTCTTCATATGGTTTCGAGCAATCCAAAGTCTGTATTCCCACTATCTTTAACACATACCATCATAAGGTGATCTTTGTCGGCCCACCCGAATACTTGTGTAAGGAGCCCATCAAAAGAAAACATAGAACTCCTTAACCTCAACCATAACTTTAACTGTAACTCATACGTTAGTGAAGATCTTCCAGCTTAATCCTCGAAACCGGTCCGCTATAATTCGTCTACATAAGATTCAATTTTACTTCATACCCTTACCAGGGGTTTCCTTCACTTAACGCCAAGCTTGCGTTTCTCATACGAAGCATCTTGATGACCCATAATGAGGGAAGGTAATCTGTTCCATCTGTCCAATATTTCGCTTAATCCATAAATAAATCTCTTACCTATCGGATGTTAAAATCTCAACCGGTCTAAGTGTGCAAGTCCTTCCATCCTTACACACTATATCCTTTTTGGAGGTCCAGAGCTTCCAATAATTAACTATTCATTCCTTATTCCAAGTCGCTGGGTTGGTACCGTAATTCTTTACCCTACACATCTCTTCAGAGAAGGCATCGCTCAATGATGCGTCCAACTAGTTAAGGTACTTGACCTTACTCTTAGATACTCTTAAATACCTTGCCAATTTCCGTCTTAAAGTCTGACGCCTTAACCTTCACCCTTCGTACACTTCTTTCCTCCTTGGTCACATTCAGCTCTCAGATATTTGTCCTAACTGTCATATACTAGACTGAGTTGATCAGGCTCAACTAGATGTGACCTTTAGAACAACATCCAGAACCCAATGATTCCACTACTTTTATTGAATCTTTTAATGACCCATGGCACGGTCTGAATCGACCTGCTCTGATACCAATTGTAACACTCATACTAACTTTAACTAGTATATTAGCATGTGCGTTAAACTGATACTAGATACATTTAAAATTTTCAATAATAATAATACATTACATCTGAAGGAATACAAGTTTACTCGTTTGTACACATAATCCATTACTATTACAATGCTTATATAAAAGTCCATACGCTCATGAGCTGGTACACGACGAGCAACCGTACTCCATCCCGTATCCCTCTGAAGAACTTCATCACGAACCTCCGACATACCTGTAAACCTGCACCAGAAGGAATGGGATGAGACATAATGTCTCAGTGAGCTCCAGCCCAACCAACTGTTGGCAACCACAGGGAACCTAGGGTCGCCATGCCTACCTTAGCAATCTTGGGAATTTCCTATGATTGCCAAGTCTTATCTATAACTATATCTTTAACTGCCTGTAACTATAACTGTGATTCTGTCTATGACTTTAACTGTAATCCGCCTATAACCATAACTATAACCTATCTGTAACTATAACTTAGTGATTGAGGGGGAAACCTAGGACCACTTTCTGATAACTACTATAACTGTAAATTCCTGTAACCGTAACTTTGACTATAACTATAATCTGTAATGTTCCTATAACTATAACTGTAAAACATAATACATATAAAGTGTTTTATGTTAGCGGTTAGCGTTGAACAAACATTATTATCTGAGTTCATTTTACGGAGTGCATCCGGGTGGAGTAACCCCGAAGTACAACATCCCTATGACCCGGTGAAATTCCTGACAATCAGGCTAACACCGGACTCCCTATGAAACGTGTGGACAACCCTCTCGGAGAAGTCCCCTCCGGCGAACCCCGGAGTCTGCTGAACACGCCCTATGACTGTGAAACGTGCGAACACGCCATTATCTTTGATATATAATTCTTTAACTTTAACATATAAACATGTAATCCGTTACTTTAATCATATAACAATCCTGTAACACTTAACCTATAACCTATGATTCTTGGCTTATCGTTCTCATAAGCCACCTATTAATTTGTTGAAGAACCAACACTATAAGCTTAACTAAAACTTCAAATGCTGAAGCATTCCTATTACACTTGTATTCTAAACCGAATACGTCTATAACCTTGTTCACCTAATATAGGTTCTTGACTTATTAAAGTCATATGCCTTCCTTAAGAGTTATCAACTCACTTGTAATAGATTGTTCATCTAATCCTTACCCCCATAATCATCCATACAATCTCTAAGGGATAGATCTTTAAATACTTAATAGTGATGCCTAGCCATTGCACGTTGCTTAATGAGTCTGAAGCAGCATTAGATAGCCAGAATGGTGCAAGAATTGATGAAAAACAATGTGGTTCTGCCCACTGTGCCATCGTGACACGATTTGGAAATCGTGTCACGATTTTCTACTCAGAATTCGTGGCATGATCTGCCTATGAAATCGTGACACGGTTGCAAAATTGTGACATGATAATGGAGTAAATTCTAAGGCATATAGACAGTTTACAACATGTATGATCAAGGAAATGCAAGAAAAGAGAATTAGGGTACTAAAATCTCAAACTTGCTCAATATACTATAAACATTAACAAAACTCTCAAAGTGGGTTCTAAAACCCCTAGGAGCTCACCTCAGAACTTGCTTGGTGCTGGTTAAGCTTTCATTCCAAAACCTTAGCTTGATTGCTTCTCCTTTGCTAATTCTTCACCAAAACCCTAGTTTTGCCCTTATTCCTTTCTTGATCTCTTGACCACCCATGACCCAAAAACCACAACTTGAGCTTGCTTGCATGAAGATGGAATAATTAAGATAGAAGTTTGATGATTGTTGAAGGTTTGGAGGGAGGGCGCAAGAGTGGAAGAAGAGAGAAGGGAGAGGAATTGAATTTAGAGAGAGAAAGAAATGATAAATATGAAAATTTTCATGTTTATCCCCTTATATAAACTCTTCCTCTCAAAATTACTATAATGCCATTCCTCTCGTTAAATTCCTGTAATACTGTTAAATGTCTCGCTTCAGAGGGATATTACAGATTTATATTATAAAGATTATGTTAAAATGTTCATCAGACTCCGGATTATGTGGGACTTCTCCGAGAGGGTTGTCCACACGTATGTTAAAGATTAAGCATGTTCAGCAGACTTCAGATTATGCCGGATGGGACTTCTCCGAGAGGGTTGTTCACATGCAAGTTAAGTTGTGTTCAGCAGACTCCGGATTATGCCGGATGGGACTTCTTCGAGAGAGTTGTCCACACAACGATAAGAGGAGTCCGGTGATTAGCCTCATATAGGAATTTTCACCGGTTATCAGGGGAATGTGCTCCGGGGTTACTCCACTCGGGGGAATTCCGTAAAATGAACTCAGATAATAATTGTATGTTCAACGCTAACTTTCTAACTTTATGTTAAAGTAAGATGTATATGTATTTATTACATAAGATTATGACAAGGTAGTCATCAGATAATAGTTATCGGAAAGTGATCATAGGATGTCCCCAGATCACTAAGTATGAGATTATGATATGTTATGAATATGAAAGAGTTATGCAGTGATCCTAGTTTTCCCCTCGATCACTAAGTTATCAGGTTATAGTCTAGTTTTTATGACTATACAGTTATCAGGTTCAGGCAGGTTTAATCCCTTATGGGAAAAGGTTAAGACTTGGCAATCGTAGGAATCCCCGAGATTGCCAAAAGTAGGCATGGCGACCCTAGGTTCCCCGAGGTTGCCAATAGTAGGTTGGGTGGAGCTCACTAAGACATTATGTCTCATCCCAATCCTTCTGGTGCAGGTTTACAGGTTAGCACGAGGTTCGTGAGGAAGATCATCAGGGAGACGCTGGATGGAGTGCAGTTGCTCGTCATGTACCAGCTCAGGATCTTATCAGACTTTTGTTTATGTATTTATTATGTTACTTGAAAGGTTGTATCAACGAGCAAAATTGCATTCGTTCAATTGTGTTGTATTATTATTATTATTGAAAACCTTGATGTATCCAGTATCAGTTTAATGCACATGCTAATATTCTAGAAAAAATTAGTATGGGTGTTACAATTGGTATCAGAGCAGGTCGATTCAGATCGTGCCTTGGGTCATTAAAGATTCAATAAAAGTAGTGGGACCATTGGGTTTCAGATATTGTTCTAAGGGTCACATCTAGTTGAGCCTGATCAACTCAGTCTAGTATATGACAGTTAGGACAAATATCTGAGAGCTGAATGTGACCGTGGAGGAATGAAGCGCAGGAAAAGCGTTGTTTAAGATGTCATATTTTAAGACAGGAATTGGCGAAGAAGTATTCAATGCCAAGTGGTGGTTATCAAACCATAAAGTAACAGAGCCTGTGAATGGCCGAGTTTCAGGAATATTAAAGATATTTAAGAATAAGTTGAAGTACCTTAAAACAGATGGACGCGTCATTGAGAAATGTCTCGTCTGAAGAGACATAAGAAGTAAGGAATTATGGTGAGTCTTTAGAGACCGAAGTTGTCTCGGAAAAGACTATGAGCATGACTCCTTATGGAATACTCTGAGGAATGATTTGCAACCTAGGAACTCGGAATGAGAATTATCAGTCGATTACTGGAACCTCTAGACTGCCAGCAAGTATAGAGTGTGTAAGAACTGAAGGACTCGCGCACTCAAATTGGATGAGATTTTAATATCCAGCAGTTAAGAGACTTATTTATGGATTAAGCGAATTATTGGACATATGAACAGATTACCTTCCTTTTTATGAGTCATCAAGATGCTTTGTATGAGAAACGCAAGCTTAGCGATAAGTGAAGGAGACCCTAGTAAGGGCATGAAGTGAAGATTGAATCGTATGTTGTCAGATTATAGTAGACCGGTTTTGAGGAATAATCCGGAATTAGCCAAGAACTATTGTGAGGCTCTAGCATCATGAAGATCGTCGCTAACGCACAAGTTAAAGTTAAGGTTGTGGTTAATGTTAAGGAGTTCTATGTTTTCATTTGATGGGTTCCTTACACAAGTATTCAGGAAAGTCGACAGAGATTGCCTTATGTTGGATTGTTCGAAACCATATGAAGAAGGCAACGGTCGAGAAGACCTATGGAGAATTATTCAGATAATAAGATTGGATTTGATTTGAGGATACAGTAACAAGTTACTGGAGGGATCCAATAGGAAATGATAAGTGTTGAAGTTTAAGATCAATTAATCGGGTACTTGAAGAGACGTAACCTATGTTTGGGCTTACATTAGAGCTGGTAAAAGTGGGAATCTAATCCAGACGGACTGTTTCCGAAGAAACTCGAGGAGTAACCTAAAAGATATGGTAAAGTTATGTGGACCAAGTTGTCTTGGAGAAGGTTATGGATGTGAAATCCTTACGGATAATAATAGAACGAGACTCGAACCATCAGTGGATTCAGTGTATGAAAGATGTGAATCTCCAGAGTCCATAAATTGTTTTTAGAAGTTGCCACAAGTGATTAATGTGTGAACTTAATTTGCTTCAGGTATGCTTTCAGTAGGGTTTCTGCAATGTTTAAATGGTTATACATGTTGAGCTGACCATGAGATGGTTACAGAATTCAGAATATGGAGAGTAAAGTTAGAATTAGTGTATAAGTTGTTTTGACAAGAGCATTGTTGGGCTCGTAACAGTTGTGGAAAACTGTTTACAGGTTTTGGCGTATTTTCGCGAAAGTAAGTATATGGTTTATGTCCGAAAGGAAACACAAAGTCAGGTGATGATCAATCAGTAAGTTAAACAGGTGGTTTAAGCCACAAGAGAATTAACAAACGTAAGATGGTTCTACTATGATAGCTACAAGTCATTAAGTAAAAAGATTGGTCAAAGAGATGTAATTTGGTAATAGTGGTGTATTACTTCTATCCCAAGGTGAATTGTTTTAAATCAGAGTTGCGCAGCGAAGAAGTAATCCCAGGATGGGTTAACGAACAATTCTAAGCTGAAGCTTAGAGAACAAGAATGCATGTGACATCCTTGTCAGATGAACCACAAGAAGGTATTAAGAGTCCAGTTCTTGCAACGCAGAATAGCAGTGACGTCTCGAACTTATCATAAGTTCTAACAGGAAATTTTAAAAGTTAAGCCGAGGAATACTTCAAACCTCGAAGCTCATGAGGAATGGAAATCGAAGCAGTTTAAGAGTATGTGGTAAGAAATAAGAAAGATATGTTCCTACTATGTTAAGTTTTAAGCGAATGGAATCACCGCTAGTAAAGTAATTCAACTATTTTAGCTCCATAACTTCAAGTGGACTTGAAGAGTAAGTTTAGCCATAAGAGAATTATGCACAAGGCAACATTAGTAAAGGCTGCACTTGCAAGAGGATATTTTTGAATTTGGAGCATTGATCAGAAATGACAATGCAGTGGCATATGAGTTTAATCTACATTGTACCCACGTTATGTCAACATGTCACGTGTATCAGGTTATGTTTAGTATTATGTATACTTATCAGGCAGTGCTTATACTACTCAGATAGTAGTGTAGCAGATTTTCAGTTATGTGACATGTTTTGGTAATAGTGGTACGCAGTCAGGAACGTTTAAGTAGGAAGGTTTTGACCAAAACAGGTTTGTTGATATCAAACGTATCTTAGCTGAAGAGTTCGGAAATTCTTGAACTTAATGTTCACAGGTAGAGGAAGGAGAACTTTCTATGCAGATTAAAAGTCACTCATAGTCTACAGAAAAAGGGCTACGTAAGTTCAGGTTAACAATAAAGGATTAAAAGATTAAGTGTGCTATTTTGTAGTAATCAGAGTAGAGTTTTCTTTCCGAAAACAAGGAATGTCTTTGAATGACATAAGTTAAGTTGTAGACGGGTTTCATGAGACCAGTTTTACTCGCCCCGTTACCGCCAAGGTATATCTTGAATGATGCAAGATTGTCAGAAATCCTAGTAAGGAGGAAATTCCTATATCACTGAGTTACGCGTTGTCGTCAACTAGTTAAGGAGGGCACGAGTAGTCTATAAGATTTCTCGAGCCTTAAGGATTTCCGCAGTGGGAACAGAAGTAATGCTTACGGTTGTGGTGAGTGTTACACAAGGTTGTCAAAAAGAAAGGGACAAGAACTAGAAGTGATGCCTCCTACTAGAATATGAATGGTGGAAGTGGTTATAACAGTCTTTACTTCCAGTTGAGAATACTCAACATCAGGTGCTTTTCAGTGTAAGGATAATTCTATATAAAGAATGGTACGATTGTAACTGTAAGATGCCGTCTTGCGAGGCAAAAGTCAAAGATAAGGATTAAGTGGAATCAATTGAGAAGGATAAATTGACCCGATGTCGTCAGGGTAAGACCAAGTGGACAATGAAGGAAACTTATGAATTCAGTACGAGCATCCAATGCTTTATAATCTTAAGTTGGATTCACACTAAGTGTGTGAATAAGAGATATTGTCAAGTAAGACGGGTATTGGTTCAGACAACCATACATCCTACTATGTAAGAATTGTATAGGTACCTCTAGACTTTCAGTTAAGGAAGAGATTGTCAAAAATTTTGACTTACAGAGATGGAAACTATGGCTAGGAAACAGCTTTAACCAGTCAGATTTAATCGGGGTGCATGAATAATCTTCATGTCAGGCCATAGAGTAGCCATGGAATCCCAATAAGCGTTATTTTGGAGCTTTGACTAGTAGAGAAAGAGGTAGTGTAATATCCCGCTTAGACATAACTTTTATCAGTAACAGAGGAATTACGAGTGAGTAGGGACAAAATGGTAATAGCGAGAAGAAGGGGTATAAATAGGGAGAAGATTGATATTTCTTCATTTTTCCTTATTACCTTCTCTCACTAGAAGTTCAATTTATCTCCCTCTCTCTCTCTCTCAAGAATTCGGTCCTCACCATCCCATGCTTCTAATTCATCAGATTTCTTCCTCAACTCTTGGAAAGCAAGTAAGCAAGCTTTTGGGGAAGATTGAATCAAGAGGAACTAAGGAAAACCAAGTCAAAGGAAGAATTCCAAAGCTAGGGTTTTGGAGAAGAATCAAGTTAGGACTTGGGAAAGCTTGGCAAGACCAGCAAGGATTCAGGTGGGTTCCTTAGAGTAGCAATTTACCCTTTTGGGTCAGTATTGTGTGAGATCATAACTTAATTGCTAAGGTTTAGAGAAAAGGATAGTTTTCCCTTTTTTGACACATAAGTTTGATTCCGGTTAATCCTTGGATACAGTATGTTTTTATAGTTTAAAATGAGTCCCTGACATGTTTCAAGGATCACTGGGCAGTTGGGTACCAAAGGTTTTTAACGATTGAAACACGTTTTTCAGAAAATCCTAAGTTCTGCTACAGTCGTAGAGCGACCAGGAGTTTGCTCTGCGAAGTAGCAGAGTTTTGCTAATGCCTACTAACGCCTAGACTTCACTTTGCAAAGTTATCAGAAGCTGAGTTCGCAGAGCAAAGTCCTTGGACGCTCTGTGAAGCTTCAGACTCAGGAATGCCAGCGTCTGAAGGTTCAGACTCTGAATGTTCAGAGTCTGAAGGATCAGACGCAGGATCGCAGAGCGAAGTCAGGGGTCGCAGAGTGAAATGGCCCAGAACCTCTTTTTATTAACAAATAACTGTACCATGCCAATGATCTTCGATATGCTTTGGGATAGTGATACTCATAAACTTTCTAGGATTAACCTAGGATAAAGATATGTGTCATACAGAGTGATGGGTATCTTTATCCACGAGAATTATTATAGATGGTATAGTAAGCCCATAAGTATGACATATGATAACGATATGTCTAGAACCTTTAATAGGTTAAGAAGAACTTAGAAGTATTCAGTTGGAAGTACGTGAGTACTAGGACTGTTTCTTAACATTCAAGGATTCTTATGAGAATAGTATCAGGTATGTTAAGGGTTAGTTTTTCAGGATACCCTTAATCAGGCAGGTACATTTATATGTACATCAGGACGTGCCTCAGCTGTTCACGTCAGAGTGACACTGAGGGTACCCATATCAGTTTAGGATAGTTGTACCCTAGATAGTGGTACCAGGATTTATACAGATTATATATATATATATATATATATATATATATATATATATATATATATATATATATATATATATATATATATATGTTGACAAGTCGTGGCACAGGTACGCTTCAGATTTATTCTGGATAGGCCAGCCTGTTAGGGAGCCTACATGACGACTCTCATATATATATATATATATGTGTGTGTGTGTGTGTGTGTGTGTGTGTGTGTGTGTGTGTGTGTGTATGTGTGTATATAAGGAATAATTAATTATCAGGATAAACTTTGTGTCTTCTGTATTCTCACTAGTTAGAGCACAAGGGGTTTCGGATACAGCCGAAACGGGCAAGAACTTTCCGTGAGGATAACCACACACACAGGCAAGAGGAGTCTGGTGATTAGCCTCAAATAGGAATTTTCACCGATTATCAGGGGAATGTGCTCCGGGGTTACTCCACTCGGGGGCATTCCGTAAAATGAACTCAGATAATTATTGTTTGTTCAACGCTAACTTTCTAACTTTATGTTAAAGTAAGATGTATATGTATTTATTACATAAGATTATGACAAGGTAGTCATCAGATAATAGTTATCGGAAAGTGATCATAGGATGTCTCCAGATCACTAAGTATTAGATTATGATATGTTATGAATATGAAAGAGTTATGCAGTGATCTTAGTTTTCCCCTCGATCACTAAGTTATCAGGTTATAGTCTAGTTTTTATGACTATACAGTTATCAGGTTCAGGCAGGTTTAATCCCTTATGGGAAAAGGTCTTGGCGATCGTAGGAATCCCCGAGATTGCCAAAAGTAGGCATGGCAACTCTAGGTTCCCTGAGGTTGCCAACAGTAGGTTGGGTGGAGCTCACTGAGACATTATGTCTCATCTCAATCCTTCTGGTGCAGGTTTACAGGTTAGCACGAGGTTTGTGAGGAAGATCATCAGGGAGACGCTGGATGGAGTGCAGTTGCTCGTCATGTACCAGCTCAGGATCTTATCAGACTTTTGTTTATGTATTTATTATGGTACTTGAAAGGTTGTATAAACGAGCAAAATTGTATTCGTTCAATTGTGTTGTATTATTATTATTATTGAAAACCTTGATGTATCCAGTATCAGTTTAATGCACATGCTAATATTCTAGATAAAATTAGTATGGGTGTTACAAAACTATTCTGGTGATGATTAAAAAAAAGGAAACTTTTTGTATCATCACAATGAAATTAAATAATAATTATTACACATTTTGAAAAAAATTAGTAAGGTTCCATTTTTTTTTTTACAAAAACAAGCTTAATGCCTTTCATATAAAATTAGAGTTTGAAAATCAAATGATTGAACTCAAGCGGTTAATGAGCTCCCTGTACTAGAGTCATCATAATGAGCTGACCCATAAGGGCCGACCATAGGGATTGGGCCTTATATTTTCAGCTCGTTCCTAAATAGTCCACTATCCATTTATGAAGCACAAAAGTTTTACTTTTCTTTAGCCACACAAATATTTCATTAGATGGAATCAATAAGGGCCGACCATAGGGATTGGGCCTTATATTTGTGTTGGTTGAAAGCACTATCATGCTCTAGTAATGTTTTTTTTAGGAAACACACATAAAATAATTACCATCTTTCTCAAACTGCTTGATCATTTTGCAATGACATGAATAAAGGTGTATTACATATGTGTTAGACTGTGTTAGAATCAAAAGACAATTTTATAGCTTTAACATTACACATCTTGGCATTTGGTAACAACAAATCCTCCACTCTTAGGTTTACAAAAGACAGGCTCATCAAGGCAGGTGCCCTAATATGATGACCCAATTGGATCCAACAATTATCCGATATAGATATAATTGTACCTGAACCTATACTCCACTTGTAGACATTTTGAATCACTTACTCGCTATTGGGATAATATTTAACTTTAAGTAATCTAGTGATTAATGCATGAGGATTCATGAAGAGCTTCCAGGTTTGTTTCCCTAGCATTGCCATATTCAAATTTCTGAGACTTTTAAATCCATACCTTCAAACTTTTTTGGTGGCGTAAGTCGCTCTCAAGATATTCAATGGATACCTTTGTTCCTTCCATTACTATCACCCCAACAGAATGAATTAAGCATTTTCTCAATCTCATGAATAAATGTATTAGGGAGCTTGAAAATACTCATAACATAGGTTGGGATAGATTGAAAAACTAATTCAATAAGAGTTTATTGTTGGAATATTTTATTATTTAATTATATTCCGATATCATTATGTGGGCAAATATCGTAATAATAATTATATTAGCTATTTATCAATTTGGAGCCTTAATTGATTAGTGATCAATTTAAGTAATAAGGCTAATTAGACTTCTATTTAGATAATTAATTAATTGATATGGACTCAATATGAGTGGATGTCCGGATGGCCCATTAACGGAATAATGGGAAACCCTAATGGTCATCCAATATAAAAGATGCTATGGTCCCCAATACACCGTACACGGCAAACTCTCTCTTCTCCCCATCTGAAGAGAACTTGAGGCATAAAGGTACCGGTTGAGGAAGAACCAAATCAGCTGCCGCTAACCCAGTTTGTTTCAGATCACCTCCTCTCTATGTTATCGTTGTTGAGAGGGCTGCCATCAAAGCTTAGTCCAGGTATTCCTAATCCCTAATTCGTATCCTTAATAAATCAAACATGTCGTAGATCCTATCATAATCATGTTCAATGTTTTTGTTTGCTTCCGCTATTGATTCATAATTATTGAACATGTTTTATGTAATCTGTTTGTTAAGACCTAAATTTCCAACATTTATCTCCTTGCATGTAAGATGCAACAACTACTCAACGAGTTTATCTTATTCAATACATCCTTCTTACTTTGACCAAATATAAAGGGGATCCCAATGTATTTACCGGTACCTAATACGTGACTAAATCGTGGTGTCATGGTCGTGGTGTCTTGCAAAACATAAGACATATTTTTGCTATACAATATCTCTGACTTTTGGAGATTTATGGCTCCTAACATTGCTTCATAGGCTGACAAAATGTCTTTGATGAATGCCTCACTATTGGATGATGTGAATAAGAGAAATCGATCATCTGCAAATAGAAGGTGAGATATAATTGGTGCATCAGTACAAATCCTAACACCATGAATGCGATCCTGAGCTTATGCTTGTCGAATTAATGTTGATAAACCCTTCACACAAATAATATCAGATATGGTGAGAGAGGGTGTCCATTTCTTAGCCATATACGTGGCACATGAACCAACTTTGGAACCATTTACAAGGACCAAGTAATCGACTGTCTCGACACATAGCATAATATAATTGATCACTATTTGCTTAAAAAAACCATTTTGCGCATTTCATATCGAATTCGAAGATACTCCTTGCTAATACTGATCTTGAAAGCAACATCTCTTACTCTACCCATTTATTTTGTCTTCATAAAATGCACAATTTCAATGTCTGCCATGACATTATCAAGGATATACCTTCTAGGAAGAAATGCAAATTGGTTATATGTTATGCACTTCTCCAATATCTACTTTAGTTTATTAATGAGTACTTTAGCGACAACCTTGTACAAGACATTGCACAACGCAATTGGTTCATAGTTCTTCGTTGAAGTCTGTGTGTTCCCCTTCAAAATAAGAGTAATATTTGTAGAGTTCAGGTTTGGAGGAAAAACTTCGTTAGCCAGCCAAGAACATCATGCATTAAAAATTTCTTGACCACACATATTCCAAGATTTTTGATAAAATCCAGGATTGAATCCATCTGATCCAGAACATTTATCTGTCTGCACTAAAAATGTTGCTTTTTGAATTCTTCAAAATATAAGGGAGTAGTTAAGCCCTCATTGTGTTCACTCTTCAGCAATAATGGTAGGATCAACCAGTTCAATAACCCTTATTTTGTAAATTCTAATCTTGCCATTATTTTATATCTTTTTGTTTTTTTGTGTGTAAATTAGGTATCCTCCGCGTGCGCAACTGCAGAGACTAATCCTTCAAACCTTATAGAATCCAAATGGGCGGCACACTCTTCCTAAGAGTTTTAACACTAGTGTATGTCAAAGGCTGGATTTGAACCAAAAACCTTGGGTCTTTTCAGGGTTGTTTAAGATTGAATCAAATAATATAAAAAGATAATATTATTTACATTTATTATGGACGTTTTTCTTTGATAAAAAGTTACAAAAAGGAGTACTCTCCTAACAAAAATAACATTCTACTGAGACAATAAATTATAAAATTTATATCACTTTAATTGTTTTATAAAAAAATTAATATCATTATGTAACACATTCAAATAATCAGCAAATTGTTTTATAATTTTATATTTTTTTTATAAATGATATCATAAGTCATAAGTCAAATAATCAACAAAGTTTATTATGTAACAAATTCATATGCAAACGGACAAAAATAAACAAAATTGACATGAAAAAACATAATTGACGTCTTTTAAAAAAATATAATTGATGAAATTGTTATCTGAAATTGAGTTAATGGAAGACGAGTGTAATTTATAATCAATAGTAATTGCAATAAAATTGCTTTCGTTGGTATCATGGATAATTATTTTTTGGTTTTTACTTTTTCCACCCTTTGACATTCTCGCGCGCCTATTTTTTTTCTCAAAATACCTTTGGTTCGGATTTTATAATCCGGACAAGTTTTGGATTATAAAATCCGAAACATGCTTTTACAGTTGGTACATAGAGCACCCTGGAGAAGTTTCTGAAATACCTGTGAAAATACAGTTCAGATTTTATAATATAAACTCCTTTTATACTTTTCGTAATAAATAATCCGAATCATGTCTAACACCCCATAAAAGTCTAACTTTTGCGTGGTAAAAGGAAAAAAATTGATCTTTTCAGATTATAAAATACGAAATGTTCATAAACATTCCGGATTTTATAATCCGAACTATATCAGTGCAGAAACAGAACCTGTTTTTTTCCTCTGATACATAGAAAATCTGTTTTTTCTTTGATACACACATATTATATATTATCTGATACATGCATTCTTAATTGAAAAGGCATTTATAACCAAAGTTGTAATTGAAACAGTAATAAGTTGTTCATACATAAATGCGCAAAATATAATTGTTCAGACATTAAATTCAAAAATTAAAATTACAACACATGAAAACAAAAAAAAATAGTCAAACTAATCCCCGCCACCACCCCTCCCCCAATAACACGCCTACGACGATAAACTCGCCCTCCATGAATCTCCTCTAGGATAGACTCCAAATTGCGCCAATAATCTGACCCCTGCGGCACCAGGGGTCTCTGATGCGAGTAAACCTTCTGCTCAGCACAAGGAATCCCTGCTCTTCATCCTGCTCAGCAGCAATCTCATTAAGGGCCTCCTGCTCGAGTGGCCTCTGGACCTGAACAGACTCATCCTGAAGAATGATGCATGGATGTGAGATGGAATAAAACCATCTGATCTATCCCTGTTCAGCCTCCATGCAAGTCACAGTTGTGAACCCCAAATCAGCAGGTGTCAGTATGTGATCAAGGTACTGCGTAAATCTGATGCTGATGTCCGTCAAGGAGAGGTGGGGGAGATGCACTCGTCGTGGGATCTCTGGGGATGGTCTACTGATACCCAAACTGTCGTAGCACCCGCTCCGACAGATATCTCACCATACAGTTGTCGTATCTCAGTCATCCAGAGTAGAGGTTGATCCGCTCGAAGGGACATGCCTGACGGTGTTCCTCATAAGGGGCCATGATAACATTAGACAGATCCAGCTGATCCAGATGCATCATGTACTCATCTGGTGAAGACATGCCCCTCAGCGGTAGATACAACATGACACGTGGACATGTCTCGTTATAGCAACCTCATGCATCTCTGGCACCCTTGCCCCTAAAATGCTGAAACACCCAAGCCTGCAACAAAGTCAACAACATATATTATTATACAAAAAATGAAGACATAGAAATGAATAAATACACAAACATATTTATTTATAATTTATACCTGTAGCAAAGTCAGGTAGCCTGCAAGATGCTTGGTCTTGTAATGACATGCATTGTTCAGCTCCCTGTAGAGGTGTGCAAGGGCAGCAGCTCCCTATGAATAATTAGAGACCAGCTACAAGTCTCTGAAGTACCTCAGGTATGCAACATCCACGTAGCGGGCGCTCTTGTCAGTGAAGAGCGTGATACCCACAAGGTAGAGCAGATATATATGGAGAGACTGGTCCTGCTTCGTCTGCATCTCAACAGCATCACCAGCATCATGGGCATCATGTGCCTCCTGAAGACGGTCCCTGAAGGCATCCTTCAAGAACCTAAAACGTGCATGGCTCCCCTTTGTCTTCTCCACCTCCTTCCATGCATCCTCTCCATCAACACCCAACAACTCCATCATCAAGGCAACAACATCAGGCCTAGGCAAACTCTCGTGGGACAAGAACGCTCCCTCAATGGGGAGATGCAGCAGATATGACACATCATCAAGCGTCACTGTCATCTCCCCAAAGGGAAGATAGAAGCTCGAGGTCTCCTCGTGCCATCTCTCCACAAAGGCCGAACATAGGCCGTGGTCGATCAGGTTGTAGCAGGTATCTTGCAGCACTGAAGACATGTCGCTCTCAGACCTTCTTTAAACCATCGTTGTGCCATCCGCGCCTTGTTTGCTTTGTGAATGGCCTCAATCGTCTTCCCGTTATTCACACACTTCAAATTTTCACGCCACTGCAAAAATTAAAAACAACAAATTAACATCAATTTCACAATAATTAAAATCCGAACAACAATCAACAACAAATTTACAAATTATTAAAACAACGTAGGAATTTACAAATTTACGTAATTTATAACATAGAAATTTACAAATTGACAACAAATTTACAAATTACATGATAGCATATGACAAAAATCAACAACAGTTTACGATCATTATTAAAACAACAACATATAAATTCAATTTTCATTAAGCTAAAAGGTGTAGTGTCTTACCACTCCGTCAGCCGCCATCCTAGCGACATGAACATGGTACTTCGTCAGCACCGTTAGATCGTGTGGGCCACCAAGATAGTCCTCCAGCTCCTCTGGCTCTGGCTCTGGCACACCCTCCGCCTGATCCTCATCGTCGACCTCCTGGTCACCCTCCACCTGCTCTTCCGGCTCGTGTTGGGGCTCATATTGTGGCTCAACATATTGAGCCTGGGAGGAGGATCCCTCGCCATCAGAACCGCCACGACATGACCTTCCTCTGCCCATGCCCCTCCCACGCCTGGGCTCTCCCCCCTCTGCTTGCAACCTCTCTGTACGCTCCCTCCGAATAGAAGCATGCATGACAGTTCTCTGACGCCTAGTGCGATCAACAGGTTATTCATACCTGTAACATGCATAAAAGGGTTAAAAACTAACAACAGAAAAACAAAAAAGTAAAAAAAAACATATTGGTATAGTTCGAATTTTATAATTGAAACTACAACAATCCAGTTTCAATTATAAATCCGAACAGCATCAGTACCCAGAAAAAAAAAACGAACTGAAATGAGATGATTTTGAGGGAATGAGACCTAACCTTCAGTTGTGTGTTTGATTAACCTTGGAATGAGATGATTTTGAGCGAAAAAGGGCAAAGATTCGACGGATTTGTAGAAGTTCGGATTTTCGGATTTTGGTGAGAAAGTGAAAAGGTTAAAATGTGAAACTGTAAAAATGGGGGAAGTTGCTGATATATATATATATATATATATATATATATATATATATATATATATATATATATATATATATATATATATATATATATATATCGAAATGGTTCGGAATTTAGAATTGAAACTCATTTCGGATTTTAAAATCCGATGGGCATTTTTGAAAGAAAAAAATAGGGCGCTTGAGAACCTCATAGGATGGGAAAAGGAAAACCCTTATTTTTTTGACCTAGATCATCTACATCATAGATTACAAATACCATCGAAGGACAATAAATAGCATATGCAAAACCTTTCATCTAAGGGAACAAAATAAATAGAGATAGTTTGTTGGTACCTTATCAGTATATGTATTTAAATATAAAAATAGAGAGTTTTTCTTTCTCAAAAAAAAAAGTTAAATGATTGGATATGAGTATGTATTCAACAAAACGCCATAGTACCATATTGTTTGTTTTTTCTAAGAAGTTAAATAACCCACCCAAATTGACATCAGGAAGAATCAAACGTGAAGTCATAAGGAGGAACATACTCCATATATAGTACCATAATGTTAAATAAAAAATGATGCAAATTAAAAAAAAATCTTTTTCAACCTCAAAAAATTTTCTTTTTCAACTATTCGATTTTTCCCATAAATAATTTAAAAGCTTTTAAACTTAAATAGTAAATTGCATTCTTATCTATATCAGTTTTATAAAAAGAAATCAAGCAATCACAACTAAATATTTTTCCTTCCTTGAAAAAAACTAAATATTTTTTACCAGAGATTAATTTCTATGGACTAATATTGTAATTTTTTTTACACATGCATGCAAACCAATCATGATTCCACTCTCTTATTAGTTTCAAAAGCATCTCCATCAATATCTACGGTAGAATATGATTGAATGCGTGTGTGAAAAAGTTACTCACTTGGCATTGTGTACAAACTTAAATAATTTTTTAATACATAGATGGCAATTTTAGTTTTTATGGACATTTCATTCCTTTAATGAAGCCCAATTAATTAATTTTTTTAGTTTCCATCTACCATCATTTCGTTTCATGCCTATAAATTTAAGTGTATTAATTGTATGAGTGCTGGATATGATTGAATGTATGTATGAAAAAATTTCTCACTTGACATTGTATATAAAATTAAATCATTTTTTAATATATAGGTGGAAATTTTAGTTTTTATGGACATTTTATTCCTTTAACAAAGCCCAATTAATTAATTTTTTTAGTTTCCTTCTATGATCATTTCATTTCTTGTCTATAAATTCAAGTGTATTGTATAAGGGCAGAAACAATTTTTAGCCTTTTCTTTTTCTTCAGAGAGTCTATATCAACAATATTCACTAGTGTGGTCTCTTTAATCTGAGAAAATGAGAAATATCGACTACAATAAGATCAAACATATGGCAACATTGTTGACAATTATATTGTTGATGACAACTATTTTGGTGATCCCCTACTACCTGACACCAATGCCTCCAGTTTTGCTGATTATCTGGTTTTGCAGTATCCCTCTCGGTATCATCTTTTATTCTCTTTATCTTGCGATTTACTATTGGTGACATTGCAAGAGACCTCTACAACTCCTAGTAATTTAAATAAAGTTCCCATGGTGGATTTCTCAAATAATACACAGGAGGTCTTTTTTTTTTTAATTTTGATTCCTAGCTTGTCCAAAGCATGGAAAAAAAAATTACGATGTAATCTCATCTTTATAAGTCCCTCATATGTATGTTCAAGAAACATTTTTTATGGGGAAATTTATAAGATCAATTGCATCCAAATTGTTCTTGCTATTGATATGTCGTTTGTTTGTGTTTATATTTTGTTTTTACTTTTTGTTGTTTTAATTTTATTTTTCTCAAGATGATTTACTGTTTATCTCCTAGAGGTTTTCTACTCCTAGGATTTGAGTGATTTTATGGTGAGTTTGATGCACATTGAAGCACGATATAAACACTGATTTCTCTAAAGCAAAAGGTCACTTTATAATGTAAAATGAATATTATTTATTATTGATAAACAAAATCAAAATGTATAAGAATTATGCTATTTTGACAAAAAAATTTGACATAAAAATTCGTCAACAATATAGATGATTAACACAGTTTAAATATAGTGTAAAATAGAAAAATTTATGTGATGAACAAATTAATAGTATAAGAATTATAGTGCAAAATGAATATTTTGTATATTATTATTGACAATCAAGTATTTTCAAATAAAAGCTATTACTTTTTTTAAAGGAGTCAAACAACCATCATTTATCTATCGTTCAATTGATAATGGACGACACAAGCAAAATAATGTAAAATATCGTATAGCTAATACACTCATAGCATCTCCAATATAAGTTACATATAAGTTTTTTTAGCAATAAAATATAATTTTAGTGTGCACATTTGAACATGTTCTTAATACTAAACTTTAATTGATTAAAAAAAATACTAAACTTTAATTGAGTCAATAAATAATATTATAATATATCATTTAACAATATATATTTATACTATATTATATATAATTAAGCATTATAAAATCAACTTAAATAATATTATAGATTTAATACACGATAGTATTATATTATTTATACTATATAATAATAATGATAATAATACTAGCAATATTATGTTAAATTAATACTCTCCCTGTTCTTAAATACATATTGCAGTTAACAATTCACACATGTCATACATATTGTAGTTAATCATATCTGTTTTTAAAACACACATATAATTGATCCTGATTTACTGACTTTGTATACATATTTAAATAGCGTGTATATATATGTAACAAATTTTATGTTTTAGGTGGTTTGTGAAACATCTCGCAATAGCTTGTAGGATCATTTCCTTGACCAAAAGATAAGTGGTTTAAGAATATCTCCAACGTGATTAAAGTGTTTTAAAAGAATCTCCAAGAATGATTATGAGTTATTTTTACTGGAGGGTAGTGGAAACGATGCTAATAAGAAAGAAGAGAGAATTTTAGCCCAATCACGTAAAAAAATATTAATTAATATTGAAATATAATGATCTATAGTTATTTTTTGTAAAAGTGTTGCATTGAATGAATTGAATGCTTATTAAAAAATTATAAATAAAAAATGTGTATATTTGAGACAAAATTTAACACTACTTCAATTCAATTGTATAAAAAATGTGAATAATAAATATATAATTTCTTTCCTTTTAATTTTTGGGAAAAGCAAAATGAAATATATAGTATTTTTTTTTTTGGAATAAGGAAATATATAGTAGTAATTTGAATACAATGAAATATTATAAAAATAATAACAAAAAAAGATTAGTCGTTTTTCTTTTCTTTTTTTGAAAACTAGTAAAAGACCCGTGCTTTTGCACGGGTCACGTAACATTGCTATAATTATATAAAAAATAATTAGATTTTTAATATTGTAGAATATTCATAGATATTAAATGAAAATTATGAGTATTAATGTAATGTTTCTGTTAAATATTTTTCTTGTATATATACAAAAATTTGTTTTTTTAAAGATTATACAAAAATTTGTTAAATAGTTGAGTAACAACAATTATGGATTTTATTTGCTTATATACATGAAAACAAATATTTATATAGATATATGAAAACATTGATATGATAAAATTTTAAAAGGCTTAAATATGTCTATAGTCCCTGCAAATAAGGCTCGTTTGAATTTTAGTCATTGTCCTTACTAATCCTTCCATTTTGCCATTGTAAATATTAATCATTTGAAATTTAGTTCTAATCACGTTTTTTTGATGAGGTGGACTGTCATTAGCGATGTGGCATCCATGTGGCAAGTGATGACTGGGCGAAGTGGTTGACACGTCAACAAACCAGATTATAAAAGATATTTTAGCCCTTAATGAGAGAAATGCTTGGCGAAATGACCGTTTTGTCCTTTTTCATTTTCCTTCATTCTCATTTTCCTCTCTTTTCCTTCATTTTCCACCTCTGCAACACACCACAACCACCGCCGCCGTATCCACCCCATCATCCATCGCGTCTTGTTTCTTTCTTCCGATTTCATTTTTTTCTGTTATTGTTTTTCAGATTTGTTTAAATAAGTGATTCTGTTGAAATTTTTTGTGAAATTGAAGTTCTGAATTTAGATTAATGGTTTTTATTTAATTTAGTCGTTTGAAATTGTTGAGATCTGGGTTTTTTTGCTTGTTTTAAAAAGGGAAGAAAACGACGGCGGTGAGGGTGAGGATGACGCGACGGAGGGAGTTGATTGCGGCAAGGAGAGCGGAGGAGCAAAGTGCTGCTGTTGTTGTTGATGGCTTCAGATATGAGATATGTCGTTAGCTTCTATGAAGCCAATAGCTGATATGCACCAGTAGATAAACCAAAATAATCCAATGAACAATTATGTTGATGTCTTGAATAAGTTCAATGTTACATATATTGTTCTTTATTCAATTCAATGTTAGTTTGCATAATATGGGATTAGTTCAAAGGTATATATTCTGATCAAGAGAGAAAGGTGTAGAATGGGTTTTGGTGAGGGAAGAAGAAGAAGAAAGGGGTAGAATGGTCATTTCACACTTGTCTAGCTTTATTAAGGGTAAAATGGTCATTTTAGATGGAATTTGATGAGTCATTCATGTTTTTTTCCGGTCATCTTCAGTCACGTCACTAATCAGGTGCCACATAAGTAATCAAATGAGATTAGGACCAAAACTCAAATGATTAGTAATGGTAGGGCAAGTTTGGAAGGATTAGTAAGTACATAGACTAAAATTCAAACGAGCCATATTTGCAGGGACTTTAGACATATTTAAGCAAATTTTAAAAACTCGTGACTATTTTCAATATCAAAATTAATGTAGTGTTTCTATTAAATAACTTTTTATTTTATATGCAAACGACTATTCAATGTTTGCACCGCAGCCGTTGCAGATTTTATGTACTTATATCTGCATAAACAAATTTTTATATACATATTTGAGAAAGACGATATGATAAATTTTTGAAAACTCACGACTATTTTCAAAATCAAAATTAATGTAGTGTTTCTATTAAATAACTTTTTGTTTTATATGCAAAAGACTGTTCAATGTTTGCACCACACTCGTTGTAGATTTTATGTACTTATATCTGCATAAACAAATTTTTATATACATATATGAGAAAGTCGATATGATAAAAATTTGGAAACTCATGACTATATTCAAAATATGAACATTAATGTAGTGTGTCTATTTAAAAAATTATTTTATATTTAAAATACAGTTAAATATTTAAACCGCACTCGTTGAGGATTTTATATGCTTGTCTATGCAGAAGAATTTTTATCTTGGGATATGTAATAGTCGATATGATAAAATTTTGAAAACTCGTGACTATTTTCAAAATATCAACATTAATGCAATGTTTCTTTTAATTAAATTTTTATTTTATATGCAAAATATCGTTCAATGTTTGCACTGCTCCCGTTGCAGATTTTAAATGTTTATATCTGTAGAAACAAATTTTATATACGTATATGAGAAAGTCGATATGTTAAAATTTTGAAAACTCGTGACTATTTTTAAAATATCAACATTAATGTAGTGCTTCTATTAAATAAATTTTTATTTTATATTTAAAACACCTTTAAGTATTTAAACCGCACTTGTTGAGAATTTTATATGCTTATATAGGCAGAAGAAATTTTTTATGTACCGATATGTGATAGTCGATATGATAAAATTTTGAAAACTTGTGACTATTTTCAAATATCAACATTAATGGAATGTTTCTATTAATTAAATTTTTATTTTATATACAAAATACCTTTCAATGTTTTCACCATTTTCGTTGGAGATTTTAAATGTTTATATTTGCATAAACAAATTTTATATACATATATGTGAAAGTCGATATGATAAAATATTAAAAACTTGTGATTATTTTCAATGTATAAACATCAATGTAGTGTTTCTATTAAATAAATTTTTACTTTAGATGCAAAACATTATTCAATGTTTGCTGGACGAATATAAAATTAAGGAGATCGTGAGCTTTAATAAGGACAATTATGAAATTTTGCTGGACTTTGATTTTTATATATTGTTAGTAGATAGTTATCCGTAGAAATTAGTTACACTTGTGATTATCTGTAATTAATTTTTTAAAAAACAAATAAATTAGTTTCATAGTTATCCGTTGAAATTAGTTACACTTGTGATTATCCGTAGTTAATTTTTTAAAATACAAATAAATTAAATTTTGCAAAATGACCGTTATGCACATAAAATTAAGGAGATCATAAGTTTTAATAAGAACGATTATGAAATTTTACTAGACTTCAATTTTTATATATCGCTAGTAGAAAGGTAGTTGTGACGGGAGAGATTTTAATTAAAAATGTGTTTGGTTCACACGGAGAGGAGAGGGATTTTAAAATTAATTTACTGTTTTACCATTAAACTTAATTAAATATACGATGATGTTTGTTTTTACATATAACAAATAAGAGTGATAGAAAACCTAATAATAATAAAAATTGTTACAAGGATAATATAACTTAATAATCAAAGTTGTTACAAGATAATATAACCTAATAATAATAAAAGTTGTTACAAAGATAATATTGAGATTTTATATTAATCTAAAGATAATTTTGGCAATGTAATAAAATTTTAAAGAGATCACCTACCCTCCTCTTCCCTTCTAAAAATTGAACAAAACACATCAAATTAAAAATATTCCCTCTCCCCTCTCTTCCCTTTCAAAACTCTCAAACCAAACAGACCCTAAAAAAAAAAAAAAAGTAGGTCTTTTAGTTGGTGGAGCATGGACAGCCATCTCTCCTGCCCTTAATCCAACGGCTGAAACAAACATGAGTGTAAAGTGAGGTTTCACGAATTTCTACTTATCTTCGTCTCTCTTGGTTCATGCTTTTCTCCTAAATCATTTAACTCATTCATATATTGGATTCATTTAACTCATTTAACAACAGTATTAATTAAATCAAGTTCAATCATGAATTGGGAGCAAGTTCACATATTCACCATTCAATCAACAAAACTCAACCATGGTTCGGGAACAACTTCAATTACAAAACTTAACTATTAAACCAACAAAATTTGTATGTAAGTTTAGTCATTGGAAGAGATAAGAAAACTTGGATCTTCAAGTGGAATTTCCGTAATAACTCGCATCGTTGTCGTTCCCTTAGGCACATACAGGTATGTACTCAATCTCTTGTTTGTGATTCGCTTCAATTCTATGATTCACGGGACAGGACAGGTAACTATAAACCAGTTTAATGTATGTTAATTTTGTTATTTTCAGTTAAGATTAGAGTCGACTATTATTCCAATTTTCATGAATGTCAGCCTCAAAAGAAGAAGATCAAATTCAACTACTTACATCAACTGATGATGAATATAGCGGTGTTATCGTCCAATTAATGGATCACCCTATCATGGATTCTACAACCTTCTTATCCATTCTTAGACCTTCAATTTCTAACTGGAAACAACAGGTACTGTTAATCGATGCATGATTTATTAGATAGCTATTATTATATATATATGTGTGCGTTGTGTTGTGGTCCAAACTCCAAATTTACATTAAGATTTCTGATTTAACTTATATATAAGCAATCCAGTTTCCTGATTATTTAGTATCTAAAAAAGTAAAACCCATTGTGTTTGAGTTATTCAGAAAGTTAAATATATCTTTGAAGGGACAGCTTACAGTATAACAGATATTGATGGTTTATTCTTCTGGAATGTTTGCATCCTAATTCCTCATTACCTGTGCTGGAAATTGTCACTATCTTTGTTTAGTCGAGTTATTGAATCAACATTGTTTTGTAGGGCAAGAAGGGTGTTTGGATAAAATTACCTATTCATCTGGCCAACCTTGTGGAAACTTTAATTAAGGTGAGTTTACAGCTTACACTTATTGATTCTTGAGAAGTGTTTTAACAGTTGATGATAAAATGAATTTAACTGATGTCCTTGTGTACTAACTTGTCATTTTAATCAAAACTTCTGTTATGTGTCGCAATTCTGTGCAGGAAGGTTTTTGGTATCACCATGCAGAACCAAAATATTTGATGCTTGTACATTGGATTGCAGACAGTGCAAACACCATTCCTGCAAATGCTACACACCGAGTGGGTATTGGAGCGTTTGTGGTGAATGAAAAACGAGAGGTATATATACATTAATAATCAAAATGCAGAGCATCCACATGATCAGGTTTCTGCACAATTTGGAGGCACAAACACTCCCATATGGTTATATATTTAGGGTTTTGTAAAATGTATAATTTTCCTAGCGTGACCAGAAACCTAAGGAAAGTTTTGTTACCATTAATGAACAAAGTAACAATAACAAGTGAAACAATCTCATGAGGTAAATATGGCACTTACTATAGTTTCAGATGCTTGATCAGAAGCATTATTAGGCGAGTCCTCTGGATACACAACTCCGGTGGGTTCCTGAAGAACGTTAGAGGTTTCCTATTTTCAAAATAAGAAAGTTAACAAGAATTTAATTTAGTTCGTCAACATATGCAGCTATCCAGATAAATTTCTACGTAGGTGTGTATAATGGAGAAAGTAAAGCTAGAAACTAGGAATCTTTACCCCAGGAAGCACTCACACACCCATATGGTTTGAGGGCTGTCCCTTTATTATGGAAATAGAAACTGTATATTCGACACTTAATTCTAGCAAACACTACTTCAGTCATTCAAAAAGTAAAAGTGAAGAAACTTTTTGTATCTCCTTGATACATAGAAATAACATTGATGAATGTGCTTTATCTTTGTTGGTTATTCTAAATTCTATCTTCATACTCTAATGTATGTATGTCCATCTGTCTTCCTATGTGATCTGTTGTCAGTATTTTCAGTGATAATGAATAATGTGTCTCACCGAAAATAACTGCGTAATTCTGAATTGGTATTTTGTATTGTTGTCTCATTTCCTAGTTATCGAATGCTGTTAGGTTCTAGTGCTTCAAGAAAAAACTGGACATTTTCAGGGAACTGGATCCTGGAAATTTCCTACCGGAGTTGCTGATCAGGTAAATGTATCGATTATATCTTTTGCTAATTAGTATAAGAAGCTATTCTTTGGTTTATATAATCTACTCATTCTGCTGCAGGGAGAAGACATTTGTGCAGCAGCAGTAAGAGAGGTCAAAGAAGAAACAGGAGTAAGTAATCTCTTTGCAGTACCTATTGAATGTGTACTAGACATGAAATTATTAGCAATTTGATCCACCACAAAAGAACCAACGTGATTCTAAGCCTAATAGTTCCAAGTTTTTTCAATTTTCAGATAGACTCAGAATTTGTGGAAGTATTAGCATTCAGGTGGGTAGCACGTTTACATATAATATTTCATTGTGTGTTGGAAAAGGAAGTTCCAAACTTCCAATGTTCAGATAATATGTGCTGGAAAATGTTCATATTGCAGATTTTATTGTTTAGTTGTTGAAAAAATGTAGGAGCTTCTTTTTATTTTTGTTTATAAGCTTACAATTTCGATAACCGGGAATTCACATTCGTTTATCCTTTCATCGGATTAACAGACAAAGCCACATGACATTCTTTGAGAAGTCAGATCTATTCTTTGTGTGCTTGTTGCGCCCTCTTTCTTTTGACATCAAAATCCAGGAGGTAGAGATAGAAGCTGCAAAGGTACAATTTAATTGAAGTTATGCACTAAATAAGGTCTGTTAATATTCAATCTTATGGATCCCTAAAATACCACAATTTCTTACATATATTCCTTTCATTACTTCGCATTGGAAACTCTCTTTTTTCTGGAATTAATTGTTTTACTCAAATTCATACTGTCTAACAGTAAATTTTAGTATTATGAGGAAATGTATATTCATTATATGTGGCAACAGGGTTGATATTAATTGTTATGTGCTACAGTGGATGCCATTTGATGACTATGCAGCTCAGCCATTTATGGAAAAGTATGACATTTTGAGGTACATTAATGACATATACTTGGCAAAGATTGATGGACATTATTCTGGATTTACCCCTGTATCTACAAAATCAAACTTCTCTAACCAGCCAAATAGCCATCTTTATTTGAATGCTGGAGGCCTTAAGAGGAGTAATTCATTGTAAAATTTATTCATTGCGTGAACAATCTCAAAAGCTTATTTTCATGTTTGAAATTACAACCAATTGAATTGTAACTACTCCCTCCGTTCCTTTTTAATTGTCACTTTTGAAGAAATTTTTTGTTCCTTTTTAACTGTCACTTTCAAAGTTCAATGCAACTTTAAATATTGTTTTACCAATATTATCCTTAGTTATTTATTACGGAGAGAGAAATATATGAGATGATATATTAAATGAATAAGGTTATTATAGTAAAAATATAAATTATTGTATCAAAAGTAGTGACATTTATAGTTTGTCTTGGTTTGTGTAAAATGTCAAAATGTGACAATTAAAAAGGAACGGAGGTAGTATAATAATGTCGCTGTCATGTCACATATAAAGATCAAGGACATGATCATACGTGGAAGCAATAAAACAGTTTGGGAGCATATATACTAAACTCCAGACAACACTAAACTACTATCCTGTCTCTTTTGTACCCCTTGATTTTTGTCCCACAACAATGTCTTACTCTACACTATTATTATATGCATCCCTTCATTTAAGCAAGACCTTTGTTTCAAATTATTGTACATTAATACTTGAAATATTATTAAGAAAATGAAATAAACAATATCAATAATCTAATATTTATTGTACCATTAACTAGTCATACATTTCAAAGTACTTTTGATCAGAATCATTTGAACAAGAGTTTCATTTTGTCAAATAGAGATTTGAAATAAAAGTAAATAAACATAAATCATGTTAAACTAAATTCATTTTGATCAAAATTAACATTTGTTAATGAAGTTGTTTAAATATAAGTTTGCAAACTTAAATCCAAATACACAATCATTGATAGGCCACTCTTTGTCTGGTATCATATGCAATCTGCTGCCAGGTCTGCTAGTCACACTAAATAGTGATAACAAAATTGAAATCTAAGGCCAAGTTTACTTTGCGAAAACATCTTCTATTTCATTGTCTAACATTTGTGTTAATTTTACTCCTAACAAGGAGATACTAGATTCTTGAAGTGAATAATTGCGTGCAATTTTTTTAAATAATAAAAATGCCAAAATTCATTTTCAATATACAAAGAAGGAATCACCTATAGCTTTCATTTTCATCACAATCGTTCATTTAAAAAGTCTCACATCTTCTAAGTAGCATTAAAACGAACATTTGTTTTATTAGAAAATATAAATAGAAAAATGTTTCTACAAGACTAAGAAAAACAAATGCATTATATGCTCTAACAGAAGGTTGGTACAGGAACCTGTGATGAGAGAAGAGCTAAGTGATTTGTTTTCTACATTATTTACTATTGGACCATGGCTTGGCTTAAACCGGAATCTATTGTTGGCCAAAATAGCATGGTGAAAACGAGTTAAAATCTTCATTAATAAAAATAAATGGAAAATTGATCTTCTCCCTTTTGGTTTTGTTCATTCCCTTAATTCAGCATGACATTTAAAAAGATCGGTTCAATCAATTTTTAAACTGGTTCAACCGATCTTAAAAGTGTCTGCGTGAGTTAACTTCCGCTGAAAAATACCGATTGCCGAACTTGAGCTAACTCACGCTGAATTAAGGAAATGAACACAAACGAAAGGGAGAAGATCAATTTTCAAATAAATGGAGGATACAATTTAGAAAGAAACACAAGTAGATAGTGGGTCTCACCCACTATTAATTATTTTATAACTTTTTCCAAACTTTTTATGTCTTTCTCCTTTTAAGTGAAGGAAATAGAGATAGTCTTAAATGAAGATGTGAACCTAAATGTGCTCATTAATCTCGTTTAGACTCTGTCAATTTCAATGAAATTGTCCTACTTTAAAAACAAATCGACTTTCCAAATCAAATTAGTCTAGCTCAAACTTTGAGGCATAAAAATAAAAAAAAAAACTACTAAATGAAAATCACACTAACTACTTAAGTGCATGATGTTATTCGATGCTAGTTATGAAACTCGGAAACTCCAAACATGGAAACGTATCCGTATTGAATATCGATACTTATAATACACACAAAACTTATAATATACTTCAGTGATACATATCTTAGAAAAAATGTGAGACAATGTTGTGAGTTCTAAAAGTGGGACACACGATTAGTTGGAATGCCGAAAAATATTCACAAAATGAAGGAAGTTGCTCTTTAGACACCTAAAAATTGCTCACAAGCACCTCAAACTTCTGAAAATACCTCTACCATGAGTTACAAACCATTATGCGATGAATGGTAGTTAACAATTGTTCCCAAAGACTTTTTAGATCGATTACACGTTTAACTGCTCTAAAAAAAATCATAGTTCGCTATTTGAAACAATGATTTGTTACATCAGTTACACGTTTAACCACTCCAAAAAGTCGTACTTATTTGAACCATCTGGATCTCACAAGTTTACCCGGAAGTAGAGATACTTTTTAGACTTGTTACTCAATCAACCTCTTAAAAGGTCCAATTTATTTTTTTGGGCCCGATATGAATATTTTAATCATATAAGGTGTGTGTATATATATTGAGGGGATATATTGTATATCTTGTCAAAATATTTATTATATTTTGTAACGCTTATTTAGTCATAACCTAGTCTCCTTTGTCTTTACCCTGTTTTGTTTGTCCAAACATCACCGTCATCCTCGTTTTAATTTTGTGAAGGCAGGGATTTTGTATAGGGTTTAGAATGGTTGACATGAGAAATATTATTGTGGTTTTGTTTCTTTGCATCACTATTCTTGTTACTCCAATTCTGCTTTACACTTACACTGATTGTCTCACCACCTTCGACTCCTCCTCCGGTATATGTATGTGTTTCTTTCTTTTTTCATCATTCTTACTCATCGCATGCATATTTCTTACTTTTACTCATTAACTTGTTTATTTACATGCACTCTGCAGCTGATCAAGAGTTTGCTGAAGACTTACCTTCTATTGTAAGTAATAATATCATATCCTTAAGAAAGAATTATTATTACTACTTTGATTCTTTATTTTTTGTTGATTGAGATATTTGAATTTGTGGAATTAATTTCTCTTGTTATGCTGTGTTAGGTTGTCGGTAGAGAAGAATCTTCAAACATGGATAACTTGCCTCATGATATTAAACTTATCAATCAACGTAACTACTTGCAGAAGGCTGATATAACGGGTGATACTGTCAATAGGGAAGATGCTTTTGATGTTGATGACAATGATGGGAAACTTACTAAATTATCCAAAGATTCTGATCAAGTATCTGAAACTATAGTAAGTGACATATTTACCTCATGAGATTGTTACTTTGTTCATTAATGCAGGGTACAAAACTTTCCTTAGGTTTATGGTCACGCCAGCAAAATTATACATGTCTATTTATATGAGTGGGCTGCGCATCATTTATCAAATATAGTATTTAGTGTGCTTGCATTTATTGGTTTTCTTATTAAGAGTTTAAAATCAGACTGTTGGTATTTATATCTCAAATACAATTCTTAATTGTGAAAGAACATTTGTTTGTGTTTAATGTCCTTTCATCAAGACAAGTTGATGCCGCGCTGAATGCATCTTTGTATGTACTTGTGGTTGGACACAATTATTTTATATAGGTGCTAACTTGGCAGTGTAAATACTTGATTGGATTCAATCTTTCCTTCCATCTCTTTATCTCTTTATTGTTTTGGCTTTGATAGATATGTATTTTGTATGTCTCAAGTAAGAATTTGTTGCCATCGACATTCATTTATCATACATTCTGAAAGTTACATTGATGTAATGAAGGAAAACCAACCTCAATGCTGATTGAAAATTTCTTTAAATTTGGTGCATCTTCTTTCAGCTTGCTAAGCAAGGAAACCAACATATCGAATCTTCTAGCAAAGTCAAAAATAAAGGATCCATGGTAATAGAAACCGCCAAGCATAATAATAGTGTAACACCGTCTGATGCTCGGGTACAGAAACTAAAGGATCAGCTCATCCAGGCTAAAGTTTATCTTTCCCTTCAGGCCGTAAGGAAAATTCCCCATCTCACTCGGGAGCTTCAGTTACGGGTGAAGGAAATTTCACGAACGCTTGGAGATGCAAGCAAAGATTCCGACTTGCCAAGGAAGTAAGCAAGCCTTTAAGAATGTTTTTGTACATGTCAGCAGGTGTTTCAATGTTGTTATAGCTATTAAGTTAGTTATTTCATCTTTAACTTTATTCTGTAGTAGCATATAAATATGTTGAATAGTTCAGCTCTGCACTGATCTATATTTTATTCAGTTCAAATTATATTTGTAATTCTACTAATGCAGTGCAAATGAGAGAATGAAGGCAATGGAGCAATCATTGATGAAAGCAAGGAAAATTCGAGATGATTGTGCCACAACTGTGAAGAAGCTTAGAGCTAGGCTCCACTCATCAGAGTATCAGCTTCGTGTGCACAAGAAAAAAGCCTTGGCCTTAACACAGTTGACAGCAAAAACACTGCCCAAAGGTCTCCACTGTCTTCCATTGCGCCTTACAACAGAATATTATAACTTGAACTTTTCTCAGCTACAATTCCCAAATCAAGATAAGTTTGAAGACCCTAGACTATACCATTATGCAATATTCTCAGATAACATATTGGCAACAGCCGTTGTTGTAAATTCTATTGTTGCCTATGCTAAGGTATAGTTCTTTTCACAGAGAAATTTCTTGAGTTGTTTTTATTAGCCAGGATTATGAAACACCAAATAAAATTTGGTATATCTTTGCTGTTAAATTACTATTATCTCGGTTTTGTCACAAACTAATGTGTTTCCATTTTATTTGGCCCTGGAGGTAGTGATGAAAAATGAAAAGAAAAAAAACTAAAACCTTACAATATAATGTTGAAACTTTTTATTTTGATGAGCATCACTAATAATGTAATTCTAATAATAATAAATTTGCAGGATGCCTCAAAACATGTTTTCCACATTGTTACTGATAGGCTCAATTATGCGGCAATGAGGATGTGGTTTTTTGCGAATCCGCCTGGAAAGGCGGCCATTCAAATTCAGAACGTTGAAGATTTTACATGGTTGAATTCGAGTTACAGTCCAGTTTTGAAGCAGTTAGGTTCTCCTTCCATGATTGACTATTACTTCAAGGCTCATCTTGCTACTTCTGATTCAAACCTGAAGTTTCGAAATCCTAAGTATTTATCTATGATGAACCACCTCCGCTTCTACTTGCCTGAGATATTTCCAAAGCTCAAGAAAGTGGTGTTTTTGGATGATGATGTAATTGTGCAGAAGGACCTTACTGATCTTTGGTCGATTAATTTGGAGGGAAACATAAATGGTGCTGTTGAAACTTGTGCAGGAAGTTTCCATCGTTTTGATGGCTACCTCAACTTCTCAAATCCTCTTGTTGCAAAGAATTTTGACCCTCGTGCTTGTGGATGGGCTTACGGTATGAATGTTTTTGATTTAGTCGAATGGAAGAAGCAAAACATCACAGAGGTGTACCACAACTGGCAGAAGCTGGTAAGCATACTTTAATTTACTTTTCCAAAACTTCACAAAATTGAGTTAAATGCACCTGCTGTTAACTTCTCGTTTCTTTCCAATTTTCATTGATGTCTTTATTCTTAACGATTTTTCCTCTCTAATTAATCTAACTACAGAATCATGATAGACAACTATGGAAGTTAGGAACACTGCCACCTGGTCTTATAACATTCTGGAAACACACTTTCCCGCTGAACCGATCTTGGCACGTCTTGGGTCTTGGCTACAACCCCAATGTCAACCAAAAAGATATTGAAAAGGCTGCTGTAATACACTATAATGGAAACATGAAACCATGGCTTGAGATAAGTATTCCAAAGTTTCAAGGTTATTGGACGAAGTATGTTCATTATGATTCTGTGTATTTACGAGAATGCAACATCAATCCATAATGGGTCTCATGGTACCTTTAGTCTTAGCTATGGTCAATGCACCTTATAGGTTGCAATTCCATCTGTGTAAAGATTCTATTTTATAGAGGCTTATTTATTATTCTTTTTGTATACATTGCTTGCTTTGTATCAGTCATTTTTACAAACATAGTAACTCAGTACTATTTTATTCACTGTGTGAACAATCTCAAAAGCTAATGTTTTCTTTGAGTCTTCTAACTATCATGCTTGAAATTAAAACCAATTGAATTGTAACTATAATAACGTCACTGTCATGTCACATATTAAGATCAAGGATATGAACATACGTGGAAGCAATAAAACAGTTTGGTAGCATATACTAAACTCCAGCAACACGAAACTATCATCCTGTCTCTTCTCTACACCTGTAATTTTGTCTCACAATGTCTTATCCTTTTTCATTTAAGCAAGGCCTTTGTTTCAAATTATTGTACATTAATACTTGAATATTATTAAGAAAATGAAATAAACAATATTAATATTCTAATATTATATTGTACCATTAACAGAATCATTTGAACAAGAGCATTTTGTCAAAAAAAGATTTGAAATAAACATAAATCATGTTAAACTAAATTCATTTTGAATCAAAATTAAAATTTTAAGTATAAGTTTGCAATGCAAACATCAATCCAAGCACACAATCTTTGATAGGGCCCTCTTTGCTTGGCATCATATGCGATCTGCTGCTAGGTGTGCCAGTCAAACTAAAGCTGAGTAATCATAGGGCGTACGAGAAACTAGTAGGGTAAAAAAAGAAACAGTGCATAATAAAAGTGTGCTTGTTAAGTTGTTAGTCTTGTTTTAGACTCTGTCCATTTCAATGAATTTTTCTTCGAACAAAATATGACTTCCTAAATCAAATTAGTCTTGCGCAAACTTTTTTGTGAAGAAAAACTACTGCATGAAAAACACAGTGCTAGTAACTACGTTTTGTGTATCATGTTATTCAGTGATCGTTATTGGCCTTCAGATAATGCATTACCCTGCCTGCATCCACTATTGGGAATTAAATTAAACCATTTGAAGTCAACTCTAATGAAAAGATATGCATTAGTTATAATGCTTTTTTTTAAGCAACATAATTAATTACAATGCTGTCTCTTATCCGTTTATATATTATACTAGGAAATGTAGCCATTATATTATTTGGATTCTTTTATGGACATGAACTAGTTACCAATTAAGGAAATGTAGCCACACAATTATTTAGGTTCTTTCAAGTGAAAGTGCAGGTTGAGTGTCGGGAAGTTTGACGGAATCACAGTGAATCACTACAATTTTGACAAAAACTACTGTTTAAAACTTACAAACAAAACTAGGGATTTTACCAAACTTACTTTTTACCAATCTTATTTCCTGCTTTTGCAGCAAAAAAAAAAATCAAATCGCCATATGTCTTCCAAATCATCACCAAAATTATAATCTGTATCATGTATGTATATTCTCAATCTCATCAACAAAAATACAAATCATCACTATACTTAATGTGTACTATATTTCAATCTCAACAACAAAAATACAAACAACAATAACAAACTGGTGTATAGTTCTGCAATCAAACATTAAAAGCCTCAAAAAGAGACATAAATAAACAAATAAACCTGATATTAGTTGTTGCAAATATAATCAACCTTGGAAGAATCGATCAATACTACCCTGCTGCTCCTTACTACTACCAATCATATTCATAGAAAAATTCTTGTCTCCTTCAATCTCCCTATACTTGTGAAGGTAACCCTTAAGAGGCTCTGCATATTCTTCAAAGCCAAGTGTAGTCATGGCCCACACAAGATCATCACCGTTTATTGTCTTCCTCTTCTCTTTCTGACACTTTTCAGATGCTTCACCTGTTATGAAGCTTATGAACTCTGATACACACTCTTGCATCGTTTCTTTAGCTTCTTTCGATATCTTAGCTCTCACTGGTAACGCTTTCTTCATGATCCTACCCACGTTTGCTATGGGAAGGAGCCTTTCTTGCAGTAATTCTCTGCTCCCTGAAGCTTGACCACCTGATTCATCATCTGATTCTGCCATAGCCACCTAGCTTCAATAAGACAGTAATATCAATAGATGAACATAAACCAAACTCAAACGTACTATATATATGCTTTTTTTATAATGAAACGTACTATATCACATATATATATATATATATATATACTATAGTACTATATTTTTTTAAGGGACTATAGTACTATATTTATTTATCTAAAGTTATCCTATTGTGTAATTGATTATAAAATCAATATTATTTATGTTAGAGTTTGTTAACGAGTGATTTCGGGACACTCTTTAAGGATTCTAAAAGAAGAAATTATTTTATATAAAAGTCAAATATTTCGATTTTCAATGTTTTCATTATACATATTTTCGTAAAAAATTACTATTTAAAAGTCTTAAAGAGTGTTTTGGGGACACTTGTTAACATTTCCCTTTTAAGTTATTATATTTACTTTCGTTGAAAAAATATAAGTGACTTTTTTTTAGGTACATAAAAAAAGAATATATAAGTGACTAATTCAAAAGATAGAAGACTTTTGTAAAAAAAAAAAAAAGTGAAAAAATGTTATGCTATGTAATTACCGACATACTTCATCTTATAAGTTGGTTTACAAGTTAGTTCAAATCTAAAACTTAATAGTATATAATTGAAGATGATAGATATTTTTTGGACCAACATATGAAAGTTAAATAAAAAAAGTTTCTTATAAAAAAATGAAAATTATTGAAAATATTGACATAAAAGACAAGACTTCTATTTCTCGACTCACATAAAAGACGACTTTGAAAACTATTGAAAGGTTAGTTATGTAAAGTGTACTTTACAAGTGACAGAAGTGAAGAACATTACATGCCCGAGGATTTAATACATGAAGAAATAGATCGATGAGATTGAATTACTTCAAAGTTTGAAGTGTAAATGACTTTGAAAAATAATGAGTCTTTCAAGATAGAATTTGAAGTTGACAAATACATAGAGATGCCACGTCGTTAAAATTAGTCATGTTAGTGTTTTTGGTTAATATGTGCATGGGTCAGTGGCATTATATTTTCAAAATAAATAAAAAGTCAAAATGAATTGCAATTCAATGCACATCATACTGTTGCTTTTTATAGGTAGTGTTGTGTATTATTAAGCTTTTCTGAACTAGTAAATGCAAAATGAGATAAAGTTGAAGGGTCAAAATTGTCTATTTTAAATTTAAAGGCTCAAAACCACACAATTATATAACTTGGAGGATAAAAAATGCAACAAAGCCTGATAAAAAAATGTATAAATCAAAGAGTGTGATATTTTTACTACATTATTTTTATTGAGTAATGGTGTATTTACCATTACTATAAATTTAATGTAAAAAAATATTTAATCTAAACCGATATGCAATAATAATTAAAGAGTAGCACAAGTGGCTGAGCGAACTTCAACTATTGCGTGGTATTGTTTATCTGGGATGTGATTCATGTTTGATATGCATTTGATTAAGATAGTTTCTTGTCGCATTTTACTCTCTACTCAAACACCTTATTTATCTTTCAAAAATGTAACACACGTTCAAAAAACTTTCATTTTTCAATTTTTAGAAACCGGAAATAGGGCGTGCGACAAGTTGATGAGTGGGAAAGAAATTATCTTTGATTAAGGGAGAAAATCGCTCTTCTCCCTTTTAAAATTACGCACTTTCTTATATCAGCGGCAGTTAACTACCGTTCAATATTTTTCAGCGGCAGTTAACTACCACTGACACTTTTAAAATCAATTCAATCACTTTTTAAGTCGATACAACCAATCTTAAAAATGTCAGTAACAATTAACCGCTGCTGAAAATACATAGCAACGGTTGACCGGTGCTGATAGAAGTGCTTGGGCCTTGCGTCAATGTCCATAATTAATCATGAATCAAATCTCACGCCACTATAATATTCACTCGATTCCCACTAATTGGAGGCCATGATGTCAAACCATGATTCGTCAAACCAACCTCTGTGTTTCAATCAACAACTGCCACCTGCCATACCACTTGTCAATTTAAAAGTTGGTTGGTGCTCATGGTCTTGAAGATGGAATACTACAGTACTCATGACTCATCGGTTAGTAAGACAGGATTAGAAGTGTGATTTATGTTTAATTATAATTAGAATCTTATGTTGGAAACCTCACTCTGAACAAGTTAAGTATATAAATTTTGTTTCTGTATAATGTTATATGAATGGATTCAAAAATTGGTACATGAATGCTAAAGTGAAGTAACACATGTAGTCTAATAACTAAAGTTCAGAAAGACTGTGCGATTATTTAATATGTTGGGATGCGTTTTGAATCATTAGTACTTCATGTCTCCACCCTTCATATATGTGAATTTCGTCTACCGACTCTTTTATACAAAAGAAAAGATGATACATATGGTTGTACTATTTACTTACACTCGTTTGACTTTAGTTCAATTTCAAATTGAAAAGTTGAAAAGAAATCTATCTCATTAGACGAACTCAATTGTGAGTGTTTGTGAGAGTGAGTTCACATAACATCTAAGAAATTTAGAATGTGTTACTTTAAATGAGTTAGCATCCAGGTTAATTTTTTAAAAACACATATATTAATTGAGGTCAGTGCTATGTGCAGGCACAAAAAAAAACACAAAAAAATTGCTCAAAAACTCACTTACGCAATGAAATCGTTAACTTTTCATTAAGTTTGTTCACATCCAATATATGTCTGTGAGAGAAATGAGAAGATTGGAAGAAGAAAATATAGGAATTGTAAAGTTAATATGAGACAAATTATGACTATTTCAATATTATAATAAAATATTAATAAAATTTTGAATGTAACGGGATGTTTTAGGGGTCTAGTTGGAAAACATCTTTAGAATTTTTTTATTAATTAATATAAGGATCATGAGAACTAGCTACATTTTTTGATATAAATACTTATGTCCGTCCCTTTTTATAGAAGTAGTTTACAAAAATCACGGGTATTAAGAAATGTTGTTGAAGTAATAAAGTTGTCTCAAATGTGTGTGACTATTACTAGATTACCCTTAATTAAATATATATTTAATGTTAACTTTTAATATATCAAGACAAATTGATAGTATTAATAAAAGGTATATTTGGAAAAAGAGTAATCAATGCATATAGGAATTTGTATATAATTTTATATATATGGACACCACTTTTTGAAGTAGATAATATAGTCACAAGAAATGGGGGGTTTGAATTGTGACCCTTTTTAAAATCTAATCATGTACTTAAAAAAAATTACTTCTCAAGTTGATTCTTGGAAGAACAAAGTTAAACAGACTTCAGAACGTTCTGAAGTGTCAGTTGCAGAATAAGATATTTAAGTTAAGTGTTGTGTGTGTGTTGTGTATGCAGTAGTGTAAAGAGTATAGGGAGAGAAGAAGAACACACAGAATTTTATAGTGGTTCACCCAATGTGGGCTAGTCCACTCCTCACAATCTTGTGAGAGTTTTCCACTATGATGCTTGAGATACCCTCTCAAATCCTGCACCTTACAATCTTGTTCACTTGGAACGGTTACAACCTGTATTCTCTAAGCCTCAGCAGGCTCTCAACTTTCTGTACTAAGTCACACCAGACTTTGTACTATGTTACTCAACCTAGACTTTAATACCCTTAAAACTAGATGAGATTTTCTCTTTTACAATAGATTTGATAATTGAAGAAGTGGGGTTAAGATGAAGACTTTCAGAAGAGAAGGGGGAGAGTTTATCTTTGACAAGATAAAGAGAATTGATTTACACTTTGAGAGATAATTTGGAATCTCAGTGATGATCAATTTAAGATGCTAAAGCTTCAAACACTTTTCAAATGTTTTCTTGTATGCTTTGCAATTGTGTGTATAATGCTGAGCTTTTCACTTCTATTTATAGAGTTATTGGTCTCTTGTAGCCGTTGGAGGGTGACCAATGGTCTTGTGCCATGTGTCCTGGGCCCCACTGACTTTTACTTGAAAATCTGGGTGAATATTCTGAATTTCAGAATGTTGTTGTGTTCTTGAAAATACTTCAGAATGTTGTTGCATTCTTGATGATCTTCATCTGGGTTCATCATGTATGAATGAAGGTATGAATTTCTGGATTACTGATGGACTTTTGTTTATGCGTGCAGTACATCAAAATGTTTCTGTGCCAAGAGCTTTGCAAATCTGTCTTGGATTGTGTGCAGGAGAGAGAAAAGTGGAACTATCACTTCATGCCCATGCTTTAGGGGATTTTGCTGATCTGTAACAGTACCAAATCCCTTAGGTGTCAAGATCTCATGGATTCTGACTTTGAGATTGTAATTTTGCTTTTGCTTTACTTTTCCAACTACTTTACTGTTGCTGTCAGAATTAAAGCATGTGCTGTATTGAACATTCTGAACTTCAGAATATTCTTTTTTGTTTCACTTAGGATGACTTGTAAGACTTCCATTTGATTAATCCCAATAGTGAAACATAAATGAAGTGCAATAATTTGAACATCTAGGATGATATTCCCTTTTGGAATATTCCTGTTAATTCAATGTTCATAGTCTTAAATGAACATAGAATGTCCTTTTTGACATTCATCTTGTAAATGCTTTTATTGCTTGATTGATCCATGCAAGTATATTTTCCTGGACATTTATTTATGCCACGTGTGGCATGCATGTTCTTGATAGTGTTCTTGAATTTCTGGGTTTGTGTAAGAGCAGCCTTATGACAAAGCTTCAGAACTGTGAACAAGCTTCTGAACTGCATTTCAGCTTCTGAACTATGTTCAGCTTCTGAACAACATTGCTGCATCTGAACAGGGTTCCAGCTTCTGAACTGTGTTTCAGCTTCTGAACTGCATTTTAGCTTCTGAACTGTGTTCAGCTTCTGAGCTATGTCCAACCTTCTGAACTATGTTCAGCTTCTGAACTATGTCCAACCTTCTGAACTCTTGTTCAGCGTCTGAACTATGTCCAACCTTCTGAACTATGAAAAAGTTCTTTCTTCTTAATGATCTTTGATTCCTTGTATCTTGGTATCGTTCATATCTTGTTCCTGTCTTAATTAAACACTCAAGAACACAAGTTAAATACCAAGAGACTAATCAAAGTCCATTAATCCTTTAATCATTTAGGGTTTGTTATCTTTAAAATTAATTAGGGATTTTGCCTCAACACTTTTTTGTAAACTACTCCTATATATAAAAAGGAACGGAGGGAGTAAACGATATTTATTCATTCAAATTGATATACTACATCGATATCATACAAATTCAAATTCGCTAAAATAAAAAAGGATGAATCTGCGAACAAACTCACAACATCCATGTTAATAGCATAAAACGACATGGTACCTATGACTACAAATATGATTATATTCAAGTCTTCGAAAAACTCACGGATCCAGATCTGCAATGTTGACGATCCCAAAGTCATTGATTGGATCTGCACTTGCTCAAATATAATCTTTCAACCTGAATCAAATAAACATTCCATTAAGATGAGAAATAAAAAAACACGCCACACATAGACGTGAAATCAAAATAAACAAATTCACGCAAAAACGACGAAATCACAAAAACAAATGAAAGAAGATTGAAAATATGTGGAAATCACTTATTTAACTAAAAACAATTCGGAGGGGTGATTTTAGGTCAAAGTTGACCCTAAATCACCCCTCTATGAGGTAGATGAGAAAAAGAAAAGTGGTGACGGCTATAGTTTGGAAAGGAGAGAAGAGAGAGGAAGAGAGTAGTTTTAACCAATCATCATGAGAGCTAGCTAGATGATGACGACCAACGAGTTTATATATAAAAGGTTTGAGATGAAGTTGAAAAATGTATGATCATTGTTGTTTCCACTTCAGTTTTTATTAAAAACACATGGAAATTACACATTTAACTCCAATGATAGCTAACTACCATTCGGGAACTAGGAAAACGAAGGAAGTCAAACCGTAATCAACTACCGCTGGGGTTTAATGTGTAATTTCCATGTGTTTTCAAGCAAAAACTAAAGTGGAAAGCAATTTTCAAAATGCATTGATTCTGAATTCGTTTAAGGCCTACATATAAAGTTATTGGGCCCGCCCTGGAGTTCCCTGGCCTAAATCCATATATATGTACCCCTCTCTATTTGGTTAGAGTGTTAGACTAAAATGAATATTATAATTTGTAGCTAACATTTCTCTTATGTAAAAGACTAATGTTCATTATTAAAATAATTTTTTGTAAACCGACATATATCGTCGCCAAGAAAGAGGTGTTTGACGAGTTTTGTAAATGGGAGTTAAATGTTAAAAAAAAATTGCCAGTCAAATTGAAAAGTTCCATATATAACTTGTTTTTGACGTATTGAGGAAGTTGGGGTAGGGGACTAACAATATGGGAAAGTAGCTAAGAAAAGAACAGCTGCTGCCGTTGAAGATATATATGGTTGAGACAGGCTTGAAAAAGAGATTCATAGATGTATAAACAGATAATTAAGTAATAGAGGTTAATTTTTTTGCCACCAAGCATTTCATGCAAGATCATATATGTATAATGCATTTGTCATGTGAAACATGTAATATGTGAGACGTGTCCGTGCTTAAAAAGCTTAATTTCCCCAATATGTCTTAAACTAGAATTTATTAAAGAAAAAATTGGAAATATAGATACGTAGACGATAAGAGTAGGCTACCAACCTAATACCTTAACTTCCAACTTCTTCCTTCTTTCCCTTACTTGCATAGCATTCCTTAATTTTCAATAACATCCAATTTACCCTCCCCTCCCCTCCGGCTTCTCATATACTCACGTTGCCCTTTCATGTTAATTTTTTAGCTATTATATTATACTCATTTGTCCCACAGTAATTGACCTATTTAATAAAAAAAACCTAAATTATTTACATTTTCAATTTGTAAAGTTATATGATTATATATTTTTTCAATTGTATCATTTAATTAATATTACACACACTACTTTTAATTTTATATCTTTCACTTTTAATTTATGATAATTAATGGTAAATTTACATCAATACTAGATAAGAATAATGAAGTAAAAGTATTATATGATCCCTCTTTTTTTTCCTGATGAGAGGAAAAGTATTATGATCCCTCTTTTATTTATTTATTTATCTTAATTTATATGAGATAATTAAATATGTCAATTATGAGACTGGAAGGAATCAAATACTAAAGTTAGAAGATGTATAAATGATTAATAATTGAGTCTAGCAAAATGAGTTGGCCTCCCACAACGTGACAAACTAAAGTTTAAATTTCGACTGAGAGTTGTCCACATTTAGTCTAACGATGTCTTCGATAGAATTGCATCTCCTTAAAAGAACCTATATAACCAAAAAAAGAGAAATATTAGAGCACTAAGTCTTAGTGATTTATATATCACCCTTTATTTATAATTAATTGATTAATATTTTAGAGCAACCACTATTAATATTAGTAATTTATAAGCTTTGTTGACAAAAAATTCGGCCTTTTTAAATGTCAAAATAACAAGAGTATGATATCCTGACGTACATGATGGGCAATTTTGTTATTTCACACATGGAAATGAATTTGATAAACTAATTGATAACACCAATTAATTATACTGCAATGCAAAGTCAAACCTAAGAGAGCTAAATGTAGTTAGCAAGTTCTGAGGGGCATGTATATAGGAGGAAAGGAATGTGGCTTATATAGAAAGCAGAGGAAGTATCGACTCATTATATAAGCATGCATGTTGTTTTGAGTTGAGGAGTTCAATTCAATTCAATTCAACTAATAGTATATCTTACCTAAGTTAAGCCAAAGTTGATAAACAAACTCAAACACAAACACAAACACAAACACAAAGACGATGAGCAACTCCAGTGGCAACAACGTTTTTGTGATGTTGTTTTCTCTTTGTTTATTATTATTATTGCTTAATATTGTGCTAGGATCTCCTCCATCAGCATCAGGAGTTGAAGATTATCACAATTTGTTCGGTTTATCAAGCAGAGAAGAAGTGGTGGAAATTGCTGGCTATGGAGAGGAGAAGCTATCAACTGTCCTCATTACTGGCTCACTTCATTGTGGACCTAATCATCATCATTCACATGCATGGCCAATACCAGGTACCGTAATTAATATATGCTCTCTATATATGTCACAAGTGATTTCCATATTATTACATTGATATATAAATATTTACAATAATTATATTGTCCTTGCTAAAACCGTCACTAATCAACATGAACATGTACACCATAACTCATTTGAATTTCCAATATATATATGTTGTTCAGTAAATTTAAATCATAAAAGATGTATGATATTGAAAGTTCATCGGTTTAATGCAAATTATGCATTATAGAGAGATTCTTGCCAATAAAAGACTGATGGTGTTTACCAATGATCAATTATAAGATTAGTGTTTGCACAATTAGAGATCTACAGCAGTTGTTGTTCCATTGTTTGGTGACAGTATATTGCTTTCATATTTTGGTGAAATTTCTACTTCTGAAAACAAACAAAAGTTGTTTCAAATTTACTAAACCACATTGAACATTATCGATCAGCTGTCGTCCTTGATAAGTGAAAAAGAAAGCTGGCCAACATAAAAAATTTAATGACAATGATTCCCAACCTTCCCGTCAAATGCATAGCTAAGCTATAGGGGGAAGCAATATATATATATATATATATATATGTATGTATGAGTGATTTAATTTATTATGTTATCTCCAAAAAAACATAAATATTGTAAAGAGATAATTAACTGCCGAAATAACCTGTGCATGCCATTTTATTTTCGTTAACATCACGGACGATATCATACCGCTAAAAACATACTCCTTATTTATTCAAAAAAAAAAAAACTCCTTATATGAATTACCATTTAAATTATTGCAAGACAATATGATATTTAACTCCTAAAAAAAATGTGAAGTTTAATTAAGTTTACTACAAGAATACATTGGTGAACCACACCATGCGTTATGCGTGCACTAGTTTACTTATATATGTTGTGCAGAAATAGAATATAAACTAACCCTCAAATTTGCATTGAAAATACAAGAGATGTTTGGCCTTAAATAAGAGAAAATGAAGAAAAAAATTATTGAAATTGTGAATACTTATTAATTTTGAGGTGTGTGTCTAATATAGAACTCTCAAAAGTGGTCCAAAGGTGGACATTAAGCATTTTAAGTAAAAAGTTGAATTTTATAATAATAAAAATCAAAAACAAAAAATATTTTATTAAAACTTACTAAAAAAGGAGGATCCACCGTTGGACCGAGTCCACATTAGACCGTTCCTTATTTGAGATTATACTTTATAGCACCAAATATTTTAAATTAGTCTTTAACACTAAATACTTAGAATTTCAATACTAATTGTAACTGTTATATAGTCTTCAAAAGTGCTGATTTTTAAGGATCAATTTTGATCGCAAGTATTTAACTTTAGGGGCTAATATGAAAATGATAAGGTTTACACTAAAATGATGATTACAATTTTAAGGACTCTTCTTACTGATTTACTTTTATTTCAAGGACCATAACGTTCTGCAATTTTGGATATAAAATCGGAGATTCACTCAAAGAAATATTTTGTCTTTCTCTCTCATCGTATATTACTATGCTACTTCTATGTTTTTATTGTTTCTCAATGAAAAATGAGAGAATTCAAAACCATTTCTAAATGCAATCCTTGAAATTTGACTCCAACCGCATGCATTGAATACTTTCATCAGTTTCCAAAAGAAATACAAAATTTCATTTGCCTGCAAATTTTGCTAATTGAAGATTAACCAATGCAGGAGCTTTGGTTTCTGTAAACTGCCAAAGCCATGCAACCGAAAGAAAAGGCAAATCAATGGTAGCAAACGGTGTAACTGATGAATTTGGAGATTTTATGGTAGACCTCCCTTCCTACCTCCATGCTATTCCCAACTTGGAAAAAATATGCAGAGTGAAAGTTCACAAAATTCCAAAGGGATCACTCTGTAGACCAGCTCGGCATGTCAATAAACAGAAGGGACTGTTTAAGCTCTCTACTATTGGGAATGGCATCCGCACCTATGATGCCGGAACCATAAGGATCCAACATTCAGCTTCGGAGCCAGTGCACGCATCACCACGCAAAGATATAGGGGAGATTAAGGAGTAGATTTGAAACAAACTACATCAACGAGTATGTTTGTAAGAGCACCATGACTCACTTGGACGGCGCTTAAGTCACAGTATTGGGTTGCATGGGTTTACATCTTGTAAAATACATACTACATATAGTTTATATGCGACAACCATTTATTTGTAAAGATTACAGTGGCTCAAGTTTGAGTGCTGTTTGTGTGAGATTGTTAAATTTATGAGTTGTGTTGGGGGTGTCACAACCTCTGGTAATTTGGTCATACGAAAAATTGAGAATGGTCCTAAAACTGTTTTCAACTAAGATTTTTACACAGACGAATATAATATGTAAAAACTTGTTATGGACCAATTACTTACCGGCTTACCACATGTTGTTACTTTTTATCTTTTCCTTTCATCAGTTCCTCATAAATTTGATTTTACATAACATAGAAGCAATTGCATATGCTTAGCCTGTTAGAAGTAACGCCTCTATTCATCAACCCCACACACATGATACTGTTTAAAAAAAATCGACAGTTTTAACAAAATCATCTCATTTTTCATCCTTCAATTCTTCAATAAAGCTTAACTCAGGAAAATAAATTTTAATTGTTCAAAAATAAAAAAGCAAGGGAATTTTTTGATCAGGTGTCATGCTTACATTGGGGTGGGGTGACATAAAGAAATAAGAAAAGGAGACGGGTAATTTCAATTATTTTCAATCAAACTGACTTTGTAGAGATCCAAACAGCTCAACCACCAAAACTTCTTTGTATGCCGCAATCTATGAGTAACAGCAAAACAATTGAAAAGTCAGGGCTTGCCTAAATTTTTTGGTCAGCTTCAGAGGCTATGTACTTTGCAACATCAGTACAGCAAGTAAGCTTATCTGCTTTCTCATCAGGAATTTCAATAGAAAATTCTTCTTCAAGAGCCATAATAAGCTCAACCCTATCCAAACTGTCCAGGTTTAAGTCCTTTTGAAAATCAGCTGTTTCAGTAACCTACACAAAAATAACCTACCGATATTAAATCTACACATTTGAATAGTGAAAACAGAACCCCGAACTGTGAAACACTGATAAAGATAATCATAAACAAAATGTAGAATTTCCTTTTGACTATAAGTGGAATACCTTTGCTGCATTAATTTTATCATATTTCTTGACCAGTCTGATTACTCGGTCTAGTATCGGATCAGAGATGGCACCTGCTGAAGAGCACCAACATCTCAAATGCATAAGCACAATATCTTCCTTGGCCAAAAACCATCTTTCAGTTGACCTTCTCAAATTCACATGACTCAGTATAGATTTCTTTATGCTTTGCATATTTGAGAAATCTGCAGATGATCCAAGTGCTAATTCAAAGTGGCATGAGCTTGTTAGTTTGAAATCAATGAGTAAAGTGAAAATAATATTGGATATTTCCTCCTTTCCTCAATCAAAACGGTGCATAGATACTGTCATACAGTCAGATACAAAATGATTGAAGCAAAAAAAACACTGTAAGTGCATAAGCTTTGCCTTGAGCAAAAATAACAAAATCTCAAGTGCCATTCATATAAATAAACATACAAATAAAAGTAAAAGTCATAGAAGTAGAACTTGAATTAAGATCAAACAATTCACATTCTGAGTTCTTATTTTAAATCAAATTGTCTAAAGTCAGAATATAAGCCGTCAGAACTTCAATCAATGGTTCTGATAATCTGACTTGCGTAGTATAGTAAATTGGTGGAGATCAGGGGATAGTTGACAGAAAACACATTTCATTACAATTCAATGGATGTGCACCACACATTCAATGTATCAAGCGTTTGCTTGAATTGACTAATTTGAACTTATCAACTGACATAAACAATTATGAAACTGTTTGGAAGAGCTTACGGAAAACATATTCATAAGTTGTTTTTATCTTATTTTCATAAGCCTCCAGGATAGCTAGTGAAAATAGCTTATAGCTTATATGAAAGTAGTTTAAGTTTATTCTATTATTTATTTAATGCTTATGGAAACATGGCCTAAATGAATAAACATTGTAGCATGAAGTGCTATTACTTACTTACTTGTCACCAACAAGAAGAAAAGCAGGAATCTAAGAAGTGAGAATGAATTGGCAACTAAACGAAAACCAGAAGTAGTATCTAAATAAACAGTTACAAGACATAAAGAAGAAAAGGAAAGACATAACATAAGCACTCACTCGCGAGATTCGTTTGGATATGGATTAATTTGTTCGGCTACGTGTTTGATGTTTTGCCTAACCGAAACACCTTCTTCACAAAATTAATTTCAAATCTCTTCCTTTTTTCTTCAATTCTCATTCTACGAGAAATTGGAAAGGACTATAACCCATTTAGCCCTATATACACATGGGCCCATTCATCGTGGATCCAGAAAGGGCCCATCTATTATTTCAACAAGTTACTTTCCCCCTCCCTCCCTTAATATTTCAATCTTCATTTAACTCGTATTGTTGATCAAAAGTAGGCTTAAGTGCAGTTTTACCTCTTTATTTTGACAAATTCTGAATTTTAACCCCCATATTTTTAAATTTGGAATTTCAGCCCCCTATTTTGTATTTTTCAGGATTTTACCCCCTCAAGCACATTTGGACTCATTTTTGTTTATGTGGCAATGCTTATGTGAATTATATAATAATATTTTGATTTTAAAAAATAAATAATAAAATAATATTTAATGTTAATTAACTAGGTGGATAGTCAAATAATATTATATAATCCACATTAGCACTGCCACATAAGCAAAAATGAGGCCAAATGTGGTTGTGTGTGTGGGGGGGGGGTGTAAAATCCAGGAAATACAAAACAGAGGGGCTAGATTTCCAAATTTTAAAATAGGAGGGTTAAAATTCAAAATTTGTCAAAATAGAAGGGGTAAAACTGTATTTAAGCCTCAAAAGTATTTCAATATAAGGAGGAATAATCTCAATCATTTGGTGTCACAAGCCAAAAAAAATGGTCGTCCTCGTAAGGGTATGAATAACCATATTTATTTATTGTCTAACAAACTTTATCTTAAAATTAGAAAATACAGAGAAAATTATTTTAATACTATACTAGCAATAATTGAACTAAATTCGAAAACACATAAAGAGTGAGAAAAAATAGAGTCTACTAAAATTTAGAATCACTTTCAAACATTAGTCGATCCCATCTTTTATTGACGGCCAATTGAATAGCTTCAAGTAACACATTTGCCTCTCCTTTAACAATAGTTAACATCTTTGCAAACTTACAACTCGTTTGGACGAGAATAAACTCACCTTCATTATTTCTAACACACAACATCCCGATGAAGTTAGACCCCTCCATGATGAAAATCCGCATCCATGTTACTACTACTTTTCTTGATCAGATGAATATCGAACCAATACTACCACAAATTAAAAGTTTGGTTACCAACCTTATTTGGGGTTTGTCTGTTGTTATTCACAATATATTACTACGATTATGCCAAATGCACCACAAGAGCATAAAAACCATCTCAACTATGATACGATCCTCATACTTGCAAATATCAAGCAACAATTCTGCACAAGTACTAAACTTATGATTAAATTATGTCCATATTTAACAAAAGAGTATCACCGCCAAGATATTGTTTGCAATCCAATCTGTGAATAAATCATGGATTTTATTAATGTCCTACATTCTCTTCCTAGCTAAGCTAACATCACCTACTACCTTGGTCTCCTCAAAGCCATGGATCCTCTATAATTCAAACATTATTTCCATCAGGGATCCTTCATCTATAAACACGTAAAAGCACATGTCTAGCATTCCATATACTTGGCATAGCAAAAATAGGATTATAACCAAGATTAGCATCAAGAAAAGATGAATGATAGCGATGACAATTAGACTCATGCCCAATGGACACCTGCAAAAGATACCCACGATAGACGGATAAATACCCGCACTAATAAGTACGGGTCCGGACTTGGATAATTACCTGCAAGTTTGAACGGGTACGGACACTCTAGCTTGTGAATCATCTACCACACTTATTATAATAATTTTGTATTCTCCAAAACCTACTAAAACAACTTTTATTTTAATCAGGAAACACTTGTGTATATACTAAGTAATTTGAAAAGGTTATAAAAAAAAATTATTGTTTTGGACATGAAATAGAGAGTTAGTTCATACTTTACAAAGACACGAGTTTTTTAAACGTTGAAGTCTATCCAAACTTTGGTGAGCTCAAATCCAAGTCATCTATTTTTTTTCTTTAAAAATAATCACCACAATTTTTTTTTTAAAACGTAATTTTTACAATTAACAAAAAGTTTCTCTAATATAGATCTAAAAAAAATCCTAAAATAAATCCATTTTTTTTACTGAAATAGCAGACCTTTCCTTTTTCATATTTTTCAAAACTCATTATTTTACTAAAAATGACAAGTCCCCCTTTAAAGGTTTTCATGATATAGGCCCTTTAAAAAAAGGGAATGTTAACCGGTGCCCCTGGGGCACTGGTTAAGGAATTATAAAAGAAAATATTTTCTTGGAAATTGTGTATTATATTTTTTTAAAAGTGAAAAATTACTCTTTTCAATGCAAATCATGTCTTTTTTTTTCTTTCTATTTTTAGTTTTTTAATCAGTGCCCCGGGGGCACCGGTTAACAAGACCCTTAAAAAAATCATATATAGGGGACCGTAATTAGAGAGAGTGTTTAATGCAAAAATCAAATTAAGGGTTTATTCAATTTAATAATTAGGAGCTGTAATTTATGATTGTTTATAATAGTAAAAAAATCGTTTTTTTTTATCATCCACCACACCACGCTCATTAAAATATTTTTTTAGAGCCTACTAAAACCATTTATCATTTTGATCAAAAACAATTTTTGTATATGGTAATTTTTTTTACGTACAAATGTAAAATTGAATTTACCAAGTCCAATTGAATCACAATAAATAATATAACCCTCTCTCAAAAGATTTAATACTTCAACCTTCTCATAGTTAAATCTAAATCTAAGACTTTTACTTAAGAATGAAGAGATTCTATATAGTCTCGTCTATACTTTTTGGGTATATAGTAATTAATTTAAAAAAACCTAAAAAAAGTATAATTAAAAATATCCATAATAATAATCTTTTGTAAAGTATCACAACTTTCCTCAACTTCTTGGTTTTTTTAATAAAATTGATTATATTACTAAAAATGACAAGTCCCCATTTAAAGGTTTCCATATAAAGGGGACCCTAATTAGACGGAGAGAATAATGCAAATATTAAATTATGGGTTTTAGTGTATAAATAATTAGGTGCTCTAAACCTGAGACTGAGAGTGAAACACTCACAGACACAGTGTGCTTGTTATTCTGAAAACAACAATAGAAATATGGGTAACGTGAATGTGAATGGAAATTCTTCATCTCCTCAAGTATTTATCTCTCTCTCTCTTTTTGATTTTATTGTACACAGACAGACACTTATCTTACTACTGTTTGATTTTCACAATTGTTGTTGTCTTTTGTTTTGTCTTAGGTTCCTGCTGTTCCCATACAAAGACATGATGAGATGCATGTTATTGTTCCCACTCATTCATCATCACAAACAACTCCTGGCTATCCAGATATATACAATGAAAACAAAGTTCCAACTATGATTACTTGGAGTTATGGTGGTCAACAAGTTTTTGTTCAAGGATCCTGGGATAATTGGAATTCAAGGTTTGTGTTTTTTTTTTTTAAACTTTACTGTGTTTTTCTTAGAAATTGTTTTCTCTGTTTTTTAGATTCTGATTAAAAATATTTGTTTATTAGAACTGCCTTGCAGAAATCGGGCAAAGATTTCACAATATTGAAGGTACTGGCCTCTGGTGTTTACCATTATAGGTTTATTGTTGATGGAATAAGCTGTTACGACCCGGAGTTGCCTTGGTCGAAAGATGAAGCTGGGAATGCTTGCAACATCTTGGACTTACAGGTACTATTTTATCGTTGACATCTTTAACATGCTAACAGAGTTGATGATACTATGTGATAGTCTTGTTAATCTGATGAATTGATGATACTATGGGGTTATATACTGAACTTTTGATGCCACTGTACAAACAGTATTTTCTAGGTAGGATAAAATTTGAGTTGGTTCCAATCATTGTTGTCAAATAGCGGCTATAGCGCCTCTATAGCCCTATATTGTAGCAGAATTTAACAAGTTGTTATCGTTACGCGGACTATGAAGCACAAATACCTCTCGGATTAGGTGTATCCTGGTGCCGGATATGTATCGTGTCCGACACCGACACATATGATTACATTGAACTATGTCATTTCTCAAATTATTATCGGTGTCGATGTGTTCGTGTCGTGTCTCTGTTTGAGTTTGTACTTCATAGCGCACTACGCAATTTAGTAGAAAGTGTTGTCAAATAGCGGCTATAGTAGCGCTATAACACTGCAATGTAGCAGAATATAAACAAACCGCTATTTTCTGTGTTCTATGATTGATAACACTAGTTCCAATATTCCAATTGTATAAATGTGTCTGCCTACGATGCCAGAGGAGTTAAAGGAGAAAGATGCTGGAGTTTTAGTGGCGGGAGATGAGAGGAACCAAAAGGCACACACCTTACTAAAGAGTTTTTAACATTAGAAAAAATAAAACTGTAAAATATTTTACAGTTTTGCATTGATTTTCCATATACATTATCTACTCAAGCATAGTATTTTAAAGGCAAATCTGGTCATATAAAGCTCTCGCTCTGGCATAGTCAATGAAAGGGTTGTATCCATTGTGAATCTATTGTCGGAGGACTTACCTTGCATTTGTAAGATACAAATTTAACAGCTTGATCTTGTACTCTTCTAGCGACGTAGTAGTAACTCAAACCGCTGCATCAAGGCTCCCCTTCTACTACATTCATTGTAAAAACACAAGATTGTGATTTCAATTTAAATAACCCTAAGTTGTGCTCCGGTAAGAATCCCAAAGCTTGACAAGTTATTCTTTTAACATTCTGACTACTTTAGCCCCTTTAGTATCACAGTTGAGAAGTTAGATGACAGGTCTTTTAAATTATCGTTTCCCTTGTAATCCAGAAAGGTACTCATGAAGTGCCTGAGAGGAGCTGATCCCTTGTACATCTAGTTTCATCTTAGCAGTGCCTTTGACTAACCCACTGTTAGTACCATGCCACATTGTCTTGGTACATTTGCTTCACTTTGTAGCTAAATATCTCTTGTACGTCGGTGTGCCAGTATTTAACCCAGTTCATGAAGGTTGGAGAGCGAATTTTCAGCCAAGTGAACTCTAGGGGAACCGGCACTTTGTAGCTAAATATCCATCAAAAGTAAATATTTGATAGCCCACCTTAATGTGTATTGATTGATTTTCGCAATAGTTATCGATTTTGTTGTGATTTCATTTTTAAGTACCTGCATATTTTTTTTAAGGGATGTAGCTGCATACATATACACATACATATGTAAAAATGACACTTGGTAACACATACGTGGTAGCCTTTATGTCTGCGTTCTTTTACTTATGGAAGCCGTTGAGGTCTGAATTGACACTAATGCCATTTTTGATATCTGTAGGATTATGTTCCTGAAGATATTGGAAGCATTTCTGGTTTTGAACCTCCTCAATCACCAACCTCAAGTTATGATAATTTACCATTTAGTTTTGAAGATTGTGCAAAGGAGCCGCCATTAGTTCCTCCACAGTTAGCAACAACGCCGCTAAATGTACGTACAGTGAATGTGGAAATCAAACCTCCTAAGCCAAGACCTCAACATGCAGTGCTCAATCATTTTTACATCCCGAGAGGAGAAAGCAGTCCTTCAGTGGTTGCCCTTGGTACAACTAATCGGTTTCTGTCCAAATATGTTACTGTGGTGCTTTACAAGTCTGTGCAGAGGTAGATTGTAAACACAAATGAGATGGACCAGTCATTAACATTAATCACTGCACGAAAGTCAAGATTGTATTACATATAATGCAATTGCTTATTGGCTAATTATCAGATGATTTAGTTTCAATTCTTACACTTTTGGTGATACTTTTATCTAGGAATTTTGATTGAGTAGTCAAAAGGATAAAATAATTTACGCATTCTTATCACTTATAGACGAAACAACAATTCTGTGGTTAAGCTATTTTGCAGTTCGTATCCTCCATTTTTTTCCTTCTTGCCCCCCCCCCCCCCCCCCCCCCCACACCACCACCCCCACCCCGGTTTCGGTTTTTTGTTGCAAGTTTCATCGCATATTAGAGATATTTGTGATCATTCTCTGGTAAATTGATTTTTGCTAGTATGCAGAAGTCTTTTGTTCTTGCTGGGAGAAATAATAGTTTTAAAAGAAACTGCCAACGATAGTTTTACACGTGCATTTATTTACGTCTGCATATTTAACGTAACTCGTGCAAATGTTTATTAAGAGCTTATGGATCCTCTCTGGTGAATGGCGAGTCCAGTGAAATCTGGGCAGTAGAAAAATGGGAACTTTAAATATTGAAATTAGAATAGATAGGATGTTGAAGGATGTGGGCTGTCCCACAGAAGGAAATCAATTCCTGGATAAAACAGGACACTAGTTAAAGTAAGTAGTCTTAGTTGTTGACAAGTCTATTATTGACATTGATATTTCAACACTTCCATGATTTGTGTCATGTATAAGCAAATAAAATCAACCGTTGATTTTTCATCCACATTGATTATTCTATTTAGTGGAGTCCAATCCTTAATATTTAGTTGGAAATTCTGAGTGTTTGGAATCTTTTTCGAAGATGTATTATGAAACTTAAGTTTGGTGTCTACTTTCCTAGATATGTATCCCTCCATAAAGGTTAGAAAGTATTGCAGAGAGATCAAACTCTCCACTTTTCGCAAAATGCCCACAGTTCCTAACCAATTGAGGTTCAACATCGGGACACCAACACTTCTACCTTGAAAGTCCTTTATTTGTTTGTGATCAGATGCATCTTACAGGAGTGTTCGCGGTGCGGTTTGGTTCAGTTTTGAGGCTAAAAGTCATCTGAACCGCAAGATAAAAAAACATGTGGTTTGGTTTGATCTGGTTGACTTCTAAAATAAAATCTGAACCAAAACAAACCAAACCAATGTGGTTTGGGTTGGATGGGTTTGTGTGGTTTTTATCGAGCTAATACAATTTTTTGTTTTCAACATTAAAATCAAGTTAAATAGCTAAAACACAACAAATTTTCAACAATATTCCCAACAACATAAACCAAATTAAAAACATGTATAAAAAATAATGTCATTATGTAAGAAATGCAAATACTAAGATTTTAGGCTTAATTGAACTTTTGGTCCCAACTTATTTGTTGTTTTCATTTTGATCTCATAACTCGTAAAATTTACATACTGGTCCTTTAACTTTACCTCCGTCAGTCAATTTAGTCCGACTCTGTTAACTTTAACCACAAATGTCTAAGATGGACCAACTTAGACATTATTAAATTTTTTAACTTTAACCGTTTGATATTTTATTTTAAAAGAGAGCCGTTGGATAATGCAAGTTTATTATATCTTACTATGCATCATCAACAACTAATATTTTCTTACATTTCTTCATCTCCTTCCCTTTTCTTCTTCTTCATCATAATCATAATCATCATACACATTCATCCATCTTCATCTTTACACCCAGAAAATCAAAAATAAAAAAATCAAACACTCAAATTCATTTGATAATAAACTCAATATTCATCTCTTCTTCTCTCATAACAAATCAAAACTGGATTCAATGCCAAATAAAAAAAAAACAATTCCTCACAAATTAAATAAAACTATTCTTTTCCTTCTCTGGTACCTTCCACCAGCAAACGGATTAACCTTTCCTTCTTTTTCCTTCTCTGGTATCATTCACCACCAAACCCATTATCCTTTCCTTCTTTTTCAATTTCAACAACACCATCCCCACCCCATTCTCTCCGTGTTTTTTTTTCTTCGAAAAACCCCAACTAGAAGGAGATTGAGATTTGCGAGTTACTGTAGCAAGGGAGATATGTGACGAGGTTATTGTAGCAACAAACACAAACCCCAGTTGAGTGTCGATGAAGAGGTTGAATTTGAGGAGAAGATCTGTAGTTAGAATTGAAATTTCGAGTTACTGTAGCAGCAAATACAAATTACAAATGAAAGAGGTTTTTTTTCTTCTGAGGTTTTGATTTCTTAGGTTTTTTTCTCTCTCTAGGTTTGTTGTTTTCTCTTGGATTCTCGATTTAGTTTTCTTGGTTTTCTGGGCAGGTTTTGGCGTTGTTGGGTTCGCTAATGGGCGATGGTGATGTTGTTGGTGTAGGGAGGTTGATGAAAGTGGTTGATTGAAACGGTTGGAAGATACCGATCGACGACGGTGACGGAAAGTAGGGTGAAGGAGATGGTGTTCGTGAGGAAGAGGGAGTGAATCAGAGAAATTGAGGATGATTCACTGGATGTGGCACTGGATCCAGATCTTCACTAGATGCTTCACTCTAGTTTTGATTTGTTTGTGAGTCTTGAAAGAACAAGAGATAAAGATTGAGTTTATTAACAAATGAATTTCGGTGTTTGATTTTTTATTTTTTGATTTTCTGGGTTTAAAGATGAAGATGGATGAATGTGTATGATGATTATGATGAAGATGAAGAAGAAGAAAAGGGAAGAAGATGAAGAAATGTAAGAAAATATTAGTTGTTGATGATGCACAGTAAGATATAATAAACTTGCATTATCTAACTGTTCTCTTTTAAAATAAAAGATCAAACGGTTAAAGTTAAAAAATTTAATAATGTCTACGATGGACCACACACAAAGTTGGTCCATCTTAGACATTTATGGTTAAAGTTAACAGACTCGGACTAAATTGACTGACGGAGGTAAAGTTAAAGGACCAGTATGGAAATTTTACGAGTTATGAGACCAAAATGAAAACAACAAATAAGTTAGGGGACCAAAAGTTCAATTAAGTCAAGATTTTATCATTCTCTAAAAGTTCAAGTAACACATAAACATATTTTTGAAATAAAAAGTTAAGAAGAAACTTAACAAGAGAAAAAATATGTCATTTTATAAAAGTTTTCATTGAGCTTCTATGAATATTGGTCTAGGTGACATATGTTTAATTAGAGTTTTTGGTATGTTGCAGTTTGGTTTGGTTCGGTTGATAAAACAAAAACCGCAAACTGAACCAAACCATGCGGTTGAGTAAGAAAGCGATCCGAATACATCTAAACCAAATACGGTTTTTTGTGGTTTCGGTTTGGATTTGTTCGGTTTACGGTTTTTCTATTAGATTGGTTCGGTTTTGAACACCCCTACCTCCTGATTCTTTTGGTATTACATTCTGTGTCACTACAAAGTATAAGTATCCTTCACCAGAAACCATGAATTTGCAATTCCATGTTCACTTTAGTTTATGATAAAGATCATGCGCTTACAACATCAATTTTCAATTCCTAAAATGTATTTCAGACGTCAAACTTTGTTCCATTATCAGTTAACTGAATATATCCATTAAATAAGGCAGGTAAAAAAAAAGACAAAAAGGAAAAGCCTCCGTGATAACAAGCAAGAAGCATGTTCATAATAATTGCTAAGCAGTTGGTTATTTAGTCCCTTCACCTTTTGGTATACTCCAAGCCTAACTTGGTCCCCACCCCTAAAAGCAAAAACAAGTAAAAAAGAGAGCCTAAGTCAATTAGGCTTCTCTATTAGAATACAGGACAACCATCAACCACAATTCCTGGAGCAGTTGGGCAAGTAGCCAACGGGCAATGGTCCAATTCAGTTCCCCACCATTTGAGAGTATGGCCTGCATTTTGCAGAGCAAAGAAAATCAAAACACCCATAAAAGCTGTGCCTGCATCAAGTGCCGCGGATAGAACATAATTATATTTCTGCCACCAACGTTTGTGGAAGCGGAACACAAAGTAGTTGAAGATCATTCCGGTCAATAGCCAGCTTGCAATGTTAGTAGGAGTTGCAGGTGGCATTCCAGCAAAACCATAAGATATAACTGGTATGTTTATCAGAGGAATCCATTTCTTGTTAGGGTAGATTTTGCTAAACACCCAAACAGGAACTGGCAACACTGCTCCAACCAAGAATAACCATACAAGGTTTCGGTACAATCCACCTGGTCCAAATAGCCGCTTCGGTCCGATCAAACCCCATATAACAGATGCATCAAATGTCACTCGGTATTTGGGACAAGTCCAAGGACTGTCATGGTGAGCTTTATCATCCATGCAAATGTCCTTAATGCTATCCAACATCCACCAAGCCACTGAAAGGTTCACCACTCCAGCAACTAGTGTTCCCACCAGCTATTTGGAAGTTCAAAATAAATAATCATTAACAAGCAAGAAAAAAAAAGGATAAGAAAAGAGTTTAAACTAGGAGATTCTGAGCTAAAAAGACCTGTGCTGTATACATGCATCGCGGGGGAATTTTCATGTAGTGCCCAAGTTTGAGATCTTGCAAGAAAGAGAGTGCATGGACGGTGCTGATTCTCCCATAAATCTTAAAGAGCAAGTTTGCAATTGGTTTTCCAGGAAGGAGATACCCGATCATGAACTGTGCAATAATGTCATATCCAGGTTGCTGCAAGGTAACCACCATAGGAAACACTCATATTAAAATTTCAAACTCCTATTGCTTTCACCTCGATTGCTTACGAGCAAAAGAAAAGAGTAGATTATAGGTGGCAGAAATATTGAATGGAGTTAGTACCTGGTTGGTAGTTGCTTGGATAACACCTATTGGGAGAGTTACAACAAAAGCTAAGCCAAAAGCAAAGAGCATGCCCCACCATGGAAGTTGCACATCCGTTTTCCAAACAAAAGCCATTACTAAGGATAGCGCCATGCTCCCAAATAATAAAATGAGGAACCACCATTCTGGTACTTGCTTATAAGCCTTCATGAGTCTACCATGCACATCAACTTTTACGTTACCCATTGCTGATTTACTCTGTCTCAATATGTCTCTGCATAAAGGAAACTATGTCAGTATCACGAGTCTATGATTGTGATTCCTTAATTAATACATGTATAAGAAATAAGTTTATTCTAAAGGCTTTGTGAGCAGCCTACCTGCCATGAAATAATGCTACATGAGTGAGGGTAGCCGTAAATCTTGCGAAACCTGATCCAATAGACAAGGCGAAGAGAGGACTAAGGTATAACTTGCCATACTTGTTGTATGCATCAATGTTAAGATCATATTCCTTGGTTAAGATCTTTGTCGTGTCATACTTGTGTCCACTTGACGTGAACAACTGATTAGAGAATATAGGAAACTTCCTAGCATCAAAAGTGTTAAACTTCCAGTAACATACGGGTAGAATTATATAGATGAACATGATAAATCCAACCCCAACATTAACAATGGAAGTCCATGGTGCAACAAGGGGGCTTCCATGATAAGCTGAAATCCCAGCCCAATCAAGTGTGAATGCACCAATTCCAAGTCCATGGTAACCTGATCCAATTTGTTGTGCTGTGATATTATGTGGCCATGCGTAGCAAATCCATGAGAAGAATGTTAAGACGGTGAAAAGATAGCCGGGGAGTGCATAATACAAGAAGCTAACACCCATGGCAATGAGGAAAAACTGCATCCTTGTAAAGCCTTTTGATGATTTATTCTCTTTTTCATGGAGTGCCCTGTAGCATAAGGTTAATGATGTAATCAAAATCATATTAGAGAATATAATAATAAACAGGCAAAAAAGTAACTTTGACTAAGAAAATTGGTTTTTACTGTTGCATAAGTTCTTTTGGTTAAGATTCTATCCTTGCCTATTTGTTGTCAATTATAAAGCCAAAGAAACATTAGAGAATATTTTCTCTTTCAATGTTGATATCTCTTGTCAAAGAGAATCTTAATTCTTGCATCAACCGAACAACACAGCTTGTGATATGTGCCTTTCAGTAGTGAAGATGCGCTTAGTCCACGGCATATTTACAACTTTCAATTTGGTATAATGGCTGTTGTGCCCACTAAGGTTAAACCAAGTGTCTTTATTTATAGCATATTTCAAGCTAGTAATTACTAGTCAATCACAAACTTGATTGGCTTTATCTTTTATTGATTTAACAACTCCATACAAGTTCTTTTTGATTTTTGCAGTAACAATTACAATACTAATACCCTCGAGTTTATAAATAAGAAAGTAATGAAGTATACAAGTAAATTTTTGTATCTTTTGTTTCTTCATGCAATATATCATATATATGTATTCATTGATTTTGCAAATTGGCTAATGAATATTGGATAAATATTAGCAAGATAAGTGGCACCGACACTTCATATTGAAGTCGTGTCTTGACACACCACGACAATGAAATGTGTGGTTACATTCAATTAATTTTATTCTTTCGTCGACGTGTCAGTGTCTTTGTGTTGTTACTTTTAGAAATCACCAAAGGGTTACTCAAGTAAATAAGTCTGTTCCAATTGAATAAAACGTAATATGGAAGAAAAGGGGAAAGGAATAAACCTAAAGAGAGAGACTTGTGCAAGGTTTGATGGCCACCACATTTCAACAGGGTCCACCAGATACCTCCTCAGAATCCCAGCCCATCCATAGCCCAATATCTGCAACTCAATTTACAACATTAAATTAAAATGAAATTTTAGTTAACAACTATATAAAGCAGATTGATCACGGAATATTTTAACAAAGAAAGATAGGAAAAAATATATATTCCAAATTAAATTCAACTCATCTTCCACACTTTTTCGTCATCAACCAAAAAAAAAAACAATAGAACAAATTCCAGATAGACTTGTAGATAACAAAACAAGTACTACAGACCAAAAAAATTTCAACACTGAACATAAAGTACACTAGACGACCACGTTCAACCTTCACGGGTTTTAAAGACAAACTTCATCATCATTTAATAACCATTAACATCTAAGTATAAAATATTTATTTAGATTAAACACCCAAACATAAACAATTGCCTGCAATTATAAACTAATTATATACATTCTGCATCTTCAGTTTAATAATAATCAAACAATTATCTTAACGTTTTTAATTTAACATAAAAATAAAATATTTTCCACGATTGGAATGTCGCGTAGACGTTTTTGCACTAAGTTTTTTCCTCTAAATTAAAAATAAATAAAATGAAATGAATAAATGTTTATGACCAAATAGAATAAATGAAAAAAAAAAAAAGGGAAAAGGAGCGACTAATAACCTGTGTGGTTAAGACGATGAATAGAGCAAGGAGAAAACTAAGAGATTGTTTATAATAAGCTTTCATAATAGTAATAGCACCAATGGAGTAAGCATCACCACCACCTTGAGAAACACCACAGTTAGCAAAAATAGTGATAATAACATGCTCCTTCATATTAAACGGACCAGGATTCAACGTGAAACGCCACCCAAAAAAGCTATACTCTTTCGTGGGAAGAGTGGCGGCCATGAACTTTCCGATGGGAAGAACAGCGATTTGCATAAGAATAGCGGATATGGTTAGTGGTTGAGTTCTGAAAGTGAAGAAAGTGTTGAGAAAGATGAGAATGATGCAGGAAGTAATTCCAAGAAACCATGAACGGAAAGTCATGACTGGAAGAGAAGGGTCGTCGGTTTCAGGAACGACGAGAGCTACTTCCTCGATTGGACATCTGTCGTCTGGGGGAACATCGTTTGCCGCTTTTTCAGTGTCTGGAGTTGGATTCTTTGGCGCCATTGAAGATAGATAAGAGAATAGTGAGTGAAATGAGAATGTGAGAGTGAAAGAAAGTTTCTCTCTCTCTCTCTCACAATCACAACAAATTGTGAGAAAATTCTTCTTCTGTCTAATGACAGGTTGAAAGGGAGAGCGTACTTGTTTGTTGATTCACAATTCGTCCTCTCAGCGGTGTTTGTTTATAAAAGGATCAAGGGTTTCATGTCAAATCTCCAAAATGTCCCTTAATAATACAGATAAACACAAATAAACATAGTAATTTACTTTTTAGTTTCTAAAACATTGATATTTTAATATATATCCAAATTAAATCTCAATAATAAAAGTTAGAAGAGGCGAGGTTAAAATGAATTAATTGGAATTGAAGGGTGTTCCGGCGTGTGAGTACAAGTGGTCAGAACAGTATAACACGCTTCTCCTTCCATTTTCCGTCGTACGTAGCTGCCACGTCATACGGTGGGACTGACATGGCAGAAGCTCGCCTCAACTCAAGGAACGGTTATAGTGCCACGTCGACACAAATTCATGTTCTCCGCATCAAATTTTCAGTTTAATCCACGATGATACACATGGACCACAAATAAATCACTTGCAATTAATTCTGTATATTTTGTTTACATTTTGACTTTTCAGACTTTTGGTCAACAACAATAAAAAAATACTTGAAAAATCTCAATGTAAAGTTCCAAGGAAATTAAAATGTTGGAAAATTGAACTTCAATTGATTAAATTTTGAATTAGTGTAGTGTGTGAATTAAAAAAATGTGGAGGTTGTTTATATTGTCGTATTTATTTTTAGTACACGATGATGATAATGATGATGATAATTTGAATTATGTATATCCCTTCTCATAATTTTAACTTAGATTTGTGAAAAGATCGAGTCTCAACCGACGTTTCTATCTTTCTTTTGTTTTTATCCAATCAATATATTTCTTTCACTTTGGTGGTGGGTTAGTTTCTTTTTTGACCTTATCCACAAGATTTTTTTAATCGATCAAATTGCGAAATTTTAGCTAAATCTATTATGAAGTCTCTCTATAAATAAATGACTCAATTTAGTTCATAAATCACACCAAATAGCTATGGTAAATGTGTCATTCTAACAAATGCTACACTATAGTAAAACTCTAAGACAGTTGTAGTTGAATTGATTATTTTATCATGAAGATGACGTAGTTGACAGTCTATAATTTTTTGGTAATGCCACAAAATGTTTAGACACAAAACATATAGAAAGCGATTTAATCGTGACTCAATCTATTAATAACTTCGATGATTGAAATTTTTTTTTAAAATAAATTTTGAAAATCCAAATTCATCATTACAGGCACACATTTGATAAATATAACTTGTAATTAGGGTGCTTTGTAACCGTAATGATATTTTTTTTCTAATGAGTATTTTTAACACAACCTATTTTTTACTCCTTTAGTCCTAGTCCTAAATATAAGAAAATGTTGAGTTAAAATAAATTAATTAAATCAATATATATTAACTTTTTTTTTGAGAGGATATATATTAGTTTTTGTTAACTCAATTTTCTTTTATATTTGAAATTAGAAGAACTTTTTCTTTTAAACTTGTTGTAATTAGGAGCATTAATTTCGGTAAATATTCCAAGCTCCAAAGTACTCCCACGGTTTAGGTTAGACTGCCCTCCATATAAAAACGCCAAGAATAATTGAATTCAATTTTTTTCCCTTTGTTACAAAAACAAAATCACTAGAAAAGTCATGTTACAAACTTTACAACGGTAACAACATGTTGTTTTTGCACAGCCTATCGATTATTGAGAGGGTTATTTTTTTTGTTAAGTAACCTAGTGGTTGGAGCTCGCACATTTTAAATATGAAGAAGAGAGGTGTACGAGATTCGAACCTCGGCCGCTGCATATATTATGTATTGTCCCTACCAACTGAGTTAAGATCACGGGACATTGAGAAGGTTAATTAAGTTCATGGTTTCTATGAATATCTCACAAAAAAAGTTTTAGTTTTTGGTCTTTCAAAATATATATGTCAGCACTTTTAGTCCATGTTATTAAATAGGAAGAGCGGAGGGTAACTGACACTGTCACGTCTACGATCTTTGGCCACGTGGCGCTGATGTGGCAAAGTTGCTCTGACCTTTTCTAAATAGCAATAAACAATGGCAACAACTTTGCCACATCAGCACCATGTGGCTTAAGATTGTACACGTGACAGTGCCACATCACCCTCCGTTAATCCCGCTTAACAGCAGGGACTAAAAGCATTGACGGATAATTTTTGAGGGAAAAAAACTACAATTTTTTTGTAGAGACTAAAAGCAAAATTTAAGATATTTATAGAGATCATTTATGTAATCAATCCTTCTAGAAAAGTCATCTTAGCATTGTATTATACTAGATGAAGTACGGTAGAAGATTCTCTCCAAAGAATGCAACATACAGTTATATTAAGAAAAAGAAACATTGATGGGTTGGGATCTTCTCGGGACTAGGGGTGTGCAAAATATTCAGTTAACTGAACCAAACGACTAACTGAACTGCACTGAACCATATTTTAACTGAACCACTTCATACAGTTTTGAACTGAACCACTTTTTACAAACCAATTTATATTCAGTTTAAAACCGGTTCAAAACCGGTTTATATATATGAATTGATTTTTTCACAAATCTCAATCATCTTCACCCAATTATTCACTATTGTTACTGCCACCATTAAAAGTGCCTCTCCCATGTATCTTCAAGCGAATGCACAACTGCCTCAAAACCACTTTTAAACCGGATTATTCTTGTCACATCAAAAACGCGATTCGCCAACAACAGGTTCGTTGCTTCAGATCTTTCCATTTCTTCATTGTTTTCGTTAAATTTCATTTCACGCTCTTACGATTTTCTCTTCATTTTCTACGCTTCATCGCTGTTTTTGTTCAATTTGTTATATTGTTGTAATTTTTCATAATTATGATTTAGTTTCCGTTATATAACATTGTAATTGTTGTTCTTGTGAATATGAAACCGTATAGTATTGGATCTAATCGAATTTCACATTTACATTGCAGAAATCAATAAATAAATGCTATAGATTAAACTTTAATTTTAAGCTTCTAGCTGATATTGAAATCAATGATCCCTGAAAACCAATTTTTTTTACATGTGTCACTGAAAAATGAGTTTTTTTAAAACAATAACTAAAATCCGGTTTGAAAACCAGTTCAAGAATAATCCGGTTCAGTACGAAAACCGGTTAAAAATAAGTAAACCGGTTTAAAACTATAAACCGGTTCTGAACCGGTTCTAAACTGGATTGGAACTGTTTTAAAGAATTAACCAGTTTTTATTGAAATGGATTTTATGAACTGAACCAAACCATTTATATAGTTCAATTCAGTGCAGTTCATGAACCATGAACACCCCTACTCGGGACACCCTCAAATGAATTAATAAAAAATCTCATGAAAAATATATCAACCGTTTGGAACCCCTGTGAATAGTTAAACACAGTTATTTTTCTATTTTCAAATGGTTGTAGTTACAACCGCTGTTAATAGTTGCTGGTGTTTTGTTGGTGGGTGTAAAATCCGCCTCCAATAACATGGGCGACACCAATACATGCAGTGTATGATAAACCGCCTAAAATTTAAATAGCGGTGGTTCCACTTATTCCTAAATAGTAAATTTAAAAAGATAGTGATGAATCTCACTATTCATATAAAATATATTCATCAAATAGTCCTACATGAAATAAGATGGATCACCTTGTTCATTGATGTGAACTTCAAATGTGGTGTCGCGATCTCCACTTTATCACCCAATACATTAAGGGGATTTGAACTCTATACATCAATGTTACAAGAATAAACTATTTTAGCACACCAAATATGAATATATTTAAAAAAAAAAATGTAAGAGTGTGTTTGGATGGAGGAATGTTTTGACTTTTGAGGTAATGTAATGTTTCGAGATAATTCAAATACTTTGAGGTGAATTCCATTGTTTGGATAATAATTTAAAGAATTTTCAAAATGATGAAAATTTATGAAGTATTTTGTTCAAGTTAAATTTAGAGAATTTCAAATGATACCTAAAAGCTAAGAATTTCAAATTTCTTCATTGTTATAATTTTTCAATTTTTGCATTTTGGTCCTCAAATTATCCAAAATTTTCGAATTGACCCCAATAAATTTCCAAAAAATTGAAAATTGGCCCAAAAAAATTAAAATTTATAAAAGTTGTCCAAAAATGATGAAATGAAATTTTTTATTACTCCATCCAAACAAAAGTATTGGAAAATGAAAGTAATTTAATTGAATCATTTGAATTACTTAGAATTCTAAATTCTTTAAAATTTCTCAATTACCTCATCCAAACACACTCTAAAGTTTTTTTTTAAGGATCCTACCCTAGAGCTTAGTTGGGTGTAGAATTGCCCTACTTTTGCCTTATGGGTTTCGTCACAATACTTTTTGTCATGGGTAAATAAGAATTCTCAAAACAAAGTATCTAGTAAATTCATATTATCATATATTTTGGGTCAACTTTTTTTTTCTTTCCAAAAGAACTTATAATTAGAAACAAAGGTAATATATTAAGGGACAAACATATTATAAATCATCTATATAGACATATATGCTTTTATCTTGGATTTTATTGAACATAATATTCTATTTTTGTCACGACATTATTTAGAGTATATGATTTAGTTTTGATATGTATGTAACTAAAAATTAAAATTAGCATTCTAATTTTTGAAAATTATTGGATGGTGCATATGAAAATGTACCATTGAAAACAAACGGTCCCAAAATGCACTATGTATCCTCAACGAAAATTGTATTTTCAATGTAGATAGTAATCTTTTTTTATAAGCTAATAAAATTTGATTGAAATAAAAGGGAAAAAAATTACAAACATGAGAGGACAAACTGCATAACCATGGAGAACAAAATAAAATAAAAAAGAGACTAAAATAGAAGAACTACATTAAAAAGTGTTAGATTCAACACAAGAAAGAGTATTGTAAGCATTCTTACATTCACGCTTTTGCAAATTTTTCTATCCGGATTTCGTGACAAATTCAAAGAAACCCTGATTATGACAAAGCTAAATGCCAATGACTTCATGAACTTATGAGAACCAATAGATTCCTATGCTTCACAAACAAATGAATTATTCACTTTTAGAGCATTTAAATCAACCTGTAAATACAATACTCTCCTCATTAGTAAATTCAAGATTCTCATTTGAATCTTTATGGAACAACCCCAAGAGAAAATTTGTATGACAATACTAATCGGATGTTAGAGTTGTGTTGTAGGCCTCTCGATCACGGCAATACCAGTTACATTACCTATTATCTAAGGAAGAATCCTTCCAGTAGTACCAGTCATTTATCCCACCTTCCTCCACATTTGATCAAGTAGTTAGTCATGCTACCTAAATAGTCATAAATAATTATGAAATAATATTATTTCGAATGTGATAAGTGAGTCTCTCTCTCTCTCTCTCTATATATATATATATATATATATAATTCCCTTTTCTTATATTAATTGAAGAAATAATTTGAAAATAAACTAGTAAGTACCAAAATGTGTGATATAGAGATTGATACGATTTATTTTAGCATCCTGTTTATTTGAGTTTAATTGTGTGATAGCATTATAATCTAGATTAACAATGTGTTTCTCTTTCTCATAGGTTTCTTACCTTTCAACAAACTTTTTTTTGTCACTTTTGAACCTCACAAGGCTATTATTTTCTACAATTAAAAATGAACTAAAATTTTGAAAGAAAAAAAAAACAAATGAATTAAGAAGTTATTAGTTGAAGGAGCACCCAAGCGTGTGATTTCACGTGCATGAAAGCGTTTGACACGCTGGGAACAAAAGCTGAGGTGGTGTAGTACGACACGTCAGAAGAGGTATTTCAGTTTAAGTGGTGACGTGTCATTGTTTGTACACATCACTACCACGTAGGATAAAAGTGCAACAGAAACTTTGTTTGATTTTAAGTGGTGTGACAAGCTACTCTAAAATACTAACACGTGATGATGGTAAGTGACCGCATGCATCATCTTTTCCTTTTACAAACATTTAGTTAGCTTCAATTAAATTAAGATAATGGATCAGTAGAGAAAGTAGCAACATCTCAGTGGCTCCTGCCAGGGCGAACTGAGAGCTTTTATTACTTGGTGATTCAACGGTGAAATATAAGTGCCGATCATAGAATAATATATTTGGAAGACACAGCCTTAATAATACAAGGAAGACAAGAGCTTTTGGCCCACCATATTTTTGTTTAATATAAATGCAGATGTAGGTATAATATCTAATAATCTATATTTAGATTAATTGTTGGATTAATTTTTATTTTCATTCGATCATTCAAACTTGGATTCAATACCTCAAACTTATCATCCCTTAACTTAAACCGGTTGAGATACACAATCCATTTATATACTACAAAATTTGAGGTTTCAACTTTCAACTTAATTAAATTTCCTCTACGGTAATACTTTTGCATATATGATATATACTCATCTTATGTGACTGAGAAGAGAAGAGTTGGCCAAGACAAAACAACTTCCGTCGAGATTGTAATACTTTAGCATGTATGACGGATACTTACTAGATTTATTGTGTTTTTGTTATAAAATAAACTAAAAGCACAAATCAAAGATGAAGAAGATGAAAGTCTTTGTGATTATTCTCTACACAAGTGTGTCTTTACACTAAAATATGAGTCCTATTTATAGGACACAATGTGCAAGTGAATGATCAAAGTAATTAAGGTCCACTAATCATCCATTCACTTTAGGGAGTTATAGGAAGGTGGAAGACTAAGGATGGACATCCACTAAACTAATTATTCATAACACTCCCCCTTGGATGTCCATCAGGATATGCCTCATTAAAACCTTACGTACTAGAAAAAAAAAACCAATGGGAAAAAATTCTAGTGAAGGAAAAAGAGTACATAATCCTTTTACATAATACATTTATTTCTCCCCCTCAACAATACAACCATCTTTGAGTCGACGAAGACCAATTTTTTGTATCAACTGTTCAAAAACTCTGCTTCGGAGTGACTTTGTGAAAAGGTCTGCAAGATTATCACAAGAACGAATTTGTTGAATGCTTATATCACCATTCTTCTGAAGATCATGCGTGAAAAAGAATTTAGGAGAAATATGTTTTGTTCGATCTCCTTTAATGTAACCTTCTTTCAACTGAGCAATGCATGCAGTATTATCTTCATAAATAGTTGTCGCATTTATTCTCCCGATAGATAAACCACAACTCTCTTGTATGTGTTGAATTAGAGACCTTAACCAAACACATTCTCGACTCGCCTCATGTAGTGCTAAGAGTTCAGCATGATTTGATGATGTTGCTGTTATGGTTTGCTTCACAGATCTCCATGAAATGGATGTACCTCCACAGGTAAACAAGTAACCTGTTTGTGATCTTCCATTATGAGGATCTGACAAATAATCTGCATAACCTGTTAATTCAAATTTTTGTACTTTTGAATAAAACAAACCCATGTCCATTGTACCTCTAAGGTAACGAAATATATGCTTGACTCCGTTCCAATGTCTCCGTGTGGGTGAAGAACTATATCTTGCTAACAGATTGACAGAAAATGAAATATCAGGACGCGTATAATTAACAAGGTACATTAGTGCTCTGATTGCACTGAGATATGGTACTTCAGGACCAAGTATTTCTTCACCCTCTTCTCGAGGTCTGAAAGGATCTTTCTCCACATCCAGTGATCGAACAACCATTGGAGTAGACAATGGATGAGATTTGTCCATATAGAAACATTTTAATACTTTTGCAACATAAGCTTCTTGATGCACAAATAGTCCATTATTCAAATGCTCAATTTGTAATCCCAAACAAAACTTTGTCCTTCCCAAGTCCTTTACCTCAAACTCTTTCTTTAAGCAATCTATAGCTTTTGGAAGCTCTTCAGGAGTTCCAATAATATTTATATCAGCAACATACACCGCAATTATTGCAAATTCTTTTCCAGATCTTTTTATAAAAATACATGGACAAATGGAGTCATTTGTATACCCCTCTTTTATCAAATATTCACTAAGGCGATTATACCACATGCGCCCTGATTGTTTTAGCCCATATAAAGACTTATCCAATTTGATGGAATAGTCTTCTCGAGATCTAGGACAATCTGTCTCAGGAAAATTAAATCCTTCTGGGAGTTTCATGTAAATGTTACTATCAAGTGATCCATATAAATAAGCTGTAACAACATCCATCATGTGCAATTTGAGCCCTTCATGTGCTACAAGGCTAATTAAGTACCGAAAAGTACATGCATCCACTACAGGTGAATATGTCTCATCAAAGTCAATTCCAGGTCTTTGTGAAAATCCTTGGGCAACAAGTCGAGCTTTGTATCTCACAATTTCACCATTCTCATTTCGTTTTCTCACAAAAACCCATCTATATCCAACTGGTTTCACACCTTCAGGTGTTCAGACTATAGGTCCAAAAACTTTTCGATTGTAAAGCGATTTTAATTCAGCTTCAATTGCATCTTTCCATTTTGGCCAATTCTCACTTTGCCTGCAATCTTTGATAGACTTTGGTTCATGATCCTCGCTATCATTTATCACATTTAGCGCTATATGATATGCAAAAGCATCGTCAACGTTGACTTTTTGCCGGTTCCATTGTATTCCATTACTGACATAATTTATTGAGATCTCTTTATTTTCATGAATTTCAGGTACCTGATCAGTCTCTTCCGGAACTGAAATATCAATTATGTCTGAAGACTCTTTTAGAGTTTCTATATCCTCACTTGGGTCATCTTTCTTTTTAGCTCCTTTTCTCATTCGAGGATTTTTATCTTTGGAACCGACTGGCCTACCACGCTTCAGGCGTGGTTGAGACTCATTTGCAATATGAGATTGCCCAATTGTGACATCCATTTTTATCGGAGCATTAGCAGCTGGTATATATGATTTTGTCACACTTTTTAGATCAGTGAATGCATTTGGTAATTGATTTGCTAAGCTCTGTAAATGAATTATCTTTTGAACTTCAAGTTCACATTGTTTAGTTCGAGGATCAAGATGAGACAATGATAATTCTTTCCAAATGATTTCCTTTTCCAGCTGCTTACTCTCTCCCCCTAATGTTGGGAAATTTGATTCATCAAAATGACAATCAGCAAATCGGGCTGTAAATAAATCTCCCGTTGTTGGTTCAAGATACTTTATAATAGATCGAGATTCATATGCAACATATATTCCCAACCTTCTTTGAGGACCCATCTTAGTGCGTTGTGGTGGAGAAATAGGAACATACACCGCACATCCAAAGATTCTTAGATGGGAAATATTAGGTTCTTGACCAAAAACTAATTGTAAAGGGGAAGAGTTATGATAACTTGTTGGCCTGATGCGAATCAATGATGTAGCATGCAAAATTGCATGTCCCCAAGTAGAAATTGGGAGTTTGCATCTCATGAGAAGTGATCTTACAATTAACTGTATACGCTTGATAAATGATTCTGCAAGTTCATTTTGTGTATGAACATGTGCTACAGGATGTTCAATGTCAACTCCAATGGACATACAATATTCATTAAATGCTTGAGATGAGAACTCGGCGGCATTATCAAGTCGTATTTTCTTGACGGGATAATCAGGGAAGTGTGCTCTTATTCGAATTAATTGAGCTAGCTATCTTGCAAATGCCTGGTTGCGAGTTGACAACAAACAAACATGTGACCATCTAGTGGATGCATCAATTAAAACCATAAAGTATCTAAATGGTCCACATGGCGGGTGTATTGACCCACTAATATCACCATGTATACGCTCTAAAAAATTTAGAGATTCACTTCCATTTTTTGTTGGTGATGGCCTAATTATCAACTTCCCTTGTGAACAAGAGGTGCATGAGAACTTATCAGATTGAAGAATCTCCTGGCTCTTCAATTGATGACCACAAGAATTTTCAATTATTTTTCGCATCATTATAGACCCGGGATGGCCCAACCGGTCATGCCAAACAACAAATTTTTTATGATTTGTAAACTTCTGGTTTACGATCACATGTGCTTCAATTGCACTTATATAAGTGTAGTACAAACCAGAGGAAAAGGCAGGTAACTTTTCCACTACACTTATTTTATCCAAATTATGTCTCGTTATATAAAGATATTCAACATCTCCTTCATTTCTTGTTTCAATATGATATCCATTTAGACGGATATCCTTGAAACTTAATAAATTTCTATGAGACTTGGGAAAATACAATGCATTCTCAATGTTTAAATTTGTTCCTCTAGGTAATTTTCTATTAGCTCTTTCAGAGCCTTCAATTATTTTTGAACTTCCAGATATACTACTAACATCGGTTTCTTGCTTTACTAAATAAGAGAAATATTTTTTATCCTTGCAAATTGTATGAGTAGTTGCACTATCAGCGAGACACATATCTCCATTATTGAGGTTAATGTTAATACTCATTCTATCTCAGATTGATAGAGCTTCATGCTGATAACGTGTTATAAAATAAACTAAAAGCACAAATCAAATATGAAGAAGATGAAAGCCTTTGTGATTATTCTCTACACAAGTGTGTCTTTACACTAAAATATGAGTCCTATTTATAGGACACAATGTGCAAGTGAATGATCAAAGTAATTAAGGTCCACTAACCATCCATTCACTTTAGGGAGTTATAGGAAGGTGGAAGACTAAGGATGGACATCCACTAAACTAATTATTCATAACAGTTTTATATTACTGCTGCTTTATTGTGCTGTTTATGATAGTTTATTCTCTCTCATTAACGATATGTTAAAATTTACAAGAGTGCGTCATCGAGATACCGTACTCGCTACTCAAGTTAATCACCGAGACTCTATTTTCTTGGCTCCTCATCTTTGTGAATGATTTAGTTTTTTTAGTACAATGTGAGTGATTAAGTTTGACAATATTTAAGTAATGTATTCATGATTACTCTCTCCAATCTTATATATAAACAAGTAATTTTTTAAATTTTATTAAATAATTGAAATATCTAATCAATATTATATATCATATACATTAATTATTAAATAAACTAAAAAAAATTAACTTGAATATGAGACCGAAGAGAGGATCATGTAACCCTTATATATTCAATGTCAGACACTTTGTCTTAAACGTATCACCTAGAAAAGAGAATGACGAGAAAGTGACGAAATTAAAGGTACAAAATCGATAATATGTATTTTTATTAATAGTAGGATTGATTATAAAAAATATTTATAATATTCCACACTAAAAAACATAAAAGAACAACAATATTTTCCACATAAGTAGATTAGGAAGGGAGAAAAGGGAAAGCAACGTGTTTGAAAAGTAAGAGACAGAACATATTGAAGACGACCAATGATTGATTTAGAACCGAAGGTTGATAGTAAAGTGGTGGGTCCTACTCCAATTCCATTGAGAAAACTGAGAATTTCTATCCGTAGGCATTGACCAAAATACCTGTATTGTAGCCATAGTTCATTTTTATAAGAGTAGTTTACAAAAATCACGTGTATTAAGAAAAATTATTGGAGTAATAAAGTTGTCTCAAATGCATGTGACTATTACTAGAAATTTGTATATGATCTTATATTTAGAGACAAAACTTTTTTTTGTAAATTATTCTTATAAATAGTTACGGAGGAAGTATTATATTGTATGTGCTTCAAACTTGTGGAGTTAACTAACGTGCATCACTAGATGTGCTTCTCAGTTCTCACCCCAGCACTTGGCTCTATTATCTTTTCTTTAGAATGCTTGCAGCCTCTAAAGCAACACCATCCAACTTTTTTTTTGTTTGAACAAAAAACTCAACTCAAATTGGAGTAACAATGTTGTCGAACTTTAAAGTTAGCTAAGCGATCATTTAGTAGATCTCAATTGTGATTTCTTTTTGTGCCTTAAACAGTTACGTCAAGTAAATGATTCTATTTGTCGGCTTTGAGCTTCTTAACTTCTTTAAAGAGTGTTCTTTGCTTTTTTTAAAAAAAAAAAACTTCTTTAAAGAGTGTTAAGTACAATGTTATGTTTTTTGTGAGCAACTAAACAAAAATGCATAGGTAAAGGCAAGCGGAAAGATAAAGGAAAAAAAATTACGATGTGTTTGATTAATTAAGTGTTGAAATGAATTGTAAATACAATATTTATAGGGTAAAGATTCATAGACGTGTTTCATTGATTAAACTAAAAAATTCTAACATAAGTTAAAATGTGAAATTTTGTCTCTAGATTGATTTTTAACATTTTTTTTAGTAAGCATACAAAAGAATATTCACTTAATATTCAATTTACTTTTAAATGAAATAAGAAAAATTGAATAACAACAAAAGAATACAAATCACCTCAAAAAAATACAATAGCCCAAAAGAAAAAGGTGAATACAATGATACACTTTGATGTATGGTTGAGTATTTACTCATCATTCAATTATTCAATGATATGTCATATTTTTATATTACTGATATCCAATCAACTTTCAGAGTATTTAAAAATTTACCAAAAAAAATTAGTAAATGGAAATAGCCTGATGTGATATATTGACTCAAACCTTCGTGGAAATTTGGTTGTGCATATATGGATAGGAATTAAGATTCTTAGACTCAAATTCAATCATTGAAATCGAAAAAAAGTCTCTAGTTTTACACTGATGGCCTAAGTAATTGTCCCAATCCGTAAGGCCATATACTATGACCTCGCACCAACCACGTCAATGGACAACTTGTGGGCTCGTTCACCATGGGTCTCCTTGTCATTTCATTCTATCGAGTTATCATATTTCTATTTTATAAATGGTATTAATATTTCTTTAATTACACACATCTCTTCTCTTTTATATGTAAATAGAAGGAGTAGTGTCCTCGTTAGATTCGTTACAAAAAAAAAAAAGTAGTGCATGCCATTTGAATATATTGTTATAGAACTAAAAGGTGAAAGTGCCATGTACGGGTACGAAAAGATATGGGACAATGATTTTATTTTTTTGCAAAGAAAATAAATGAATATTATTATATAAACAATGTATTCACTACAAAGACTAATTATTATCATGTTTGAAAGTAACAATACTATTTTATAATGTGCACTGACCCGTTTTACTTCTGATATAAGGAGCGTGTTCATCAAAGGATTATACACGAGATCAAAGGATTTTACTTCTGGTTTGTAATATTTTAAATTTTTAAAATGCGTTTTATTTCAATGATTACGTGTTAAAAAAGATTGCAAGTCGTGTTAATATTTTTAGGCTGGTATAAGTTAGCAACTTTTATTGTGTTAACATTTGAAAATTATGAACGGTGTTTTTTTTTAATGAAATTTTGATTTTGATCAAATTTAAAAATATAAAAATAAATGTTTGTTGCTGTAACACCCATAATAAGATTGTCTAGGATCTTACACGAGTATTAAAATTTCGTACTGGATACATTAATTTACAATATAAAAGTTCATACAAAATATTACATCACACTGTAGTATTACAAATCCAAAGTTTATACAACATCTCGAAAACATACACATCAGATGTACAATCCATAATAATACGAATAACCATAACAAATAACAACAGCACGATCAGTCTGTAGCCTTCTCCTTACCCTTGTTGCGTGCTGTCTGAGATCCTGCCTGCGAACCTGCACCAGAAGGAATGGGATGAGACATAATGTCTCAGTGAGCTCTACCCAACCTACTGTTGGCAACCACAGGGAACCTAGGGTCGCCATGCCTACCTTGGCAATTTAGGGGAATTCTAGAATCGCCAAGTCTTTAAACCTGCCTATGACTTTATCTATAATCTATCTTTAACTGTAAAACTTCCTGTAACTATAACTTTTACTATAACTGTATAACATAAAGCATATAAAGTGTTTTATGTTAGCTGTTAGCGTTGAACAAACAATTAATCTGAGTTCATTTTACGGAGGGCAGCCCGGGTGGAGCAACCCCGAGATACGTCTCCCTATAAACCGGTGAAATTCCTATCATATCAGGCTAACACCGGACTCCCTATAAAACGTGTGGACAACCCTCTCGGAGAAGTCCCATCCGGCGAATCCCGGAGTCTGATGAACACGCCCTGTAACTGTAAAACGTGCAAGCACGCCAATATCTTTAATCTTTAATTCTTTAACTATAACATATAAACATATAAATTGCCACTTTAATTCTATAACAATCCTGTGACCTATAACCTGTAACCTTTAACTCTTGGCTTATCATTCTCATAAGCCTCCTAAAATTTGTTGGAGAACCAACCCTATGAATTTAAGTGAAACTATAATTGTTAAACCATTTCTATCCTAAAGTGGATATAGCTATGAACTTGATCTTCATCCTATAACTCTTATTTTCCTATCAAGGAATTCGGCATATCGTTGTCATATGCCGTCTTAGGCCTATCTATCCAAAATCCCTTAAGCACCCATTGCGTCGCTAAATCCTTGTTCATTCATTCCGTATACGTCATATGCCCTCGGATATGCTCTCAATGGTGTTTTTCTCATAAAATAAGGTTTTCATTGAAAAAGGTTATTAAAAGCCTTGCCTGACGCGTAAACAGTACACAGAACGAAGCAGAACAGCCATGAAATGTCTGTTCAACTTCGCTCTGCGAAGTCTACTTCGCTTTGCGAAGGGTAGGCAGTGAAGGCTTGCCAAACAGTAACTGCACGATCGCCCCGAGTTCGCTCTGCGAACTTGTCAGCACAGGAATGGCTCAAAACTTGCTTTTTTCACCATTTTTGACATATTAAGGCATACCCAATCATCATAACAGTATAAGGAATGAATTACAACTATAAATTGAATGAATAAGGCATAATTAAACGAAGGATTAGCAACCAAAAGGATTAGGGTACCAATTTATTAACTTTGCTCAAAGTGAACAAAGACTCAACATAACTCACAAAATGGGTTCTAAAACCCCCAAGGAGCTCACCTCAAGATGGGTTTGATGCTGGCTTAATCCTTAGCTTCAACCCTAGCCTATCCTTTACTTGATCACTTGATCTTTCCTTTGTTTCTTCTTGCTCCAAATTTCTCAAATCAAGCTTACTTGCCACACAAGAGTTTAGGTGAAGTTTGATTCTAAAAAGATGAGGATTGATGAGATGATATTGGTAAGGGTGGGGGCGCAAATGAGAGAGAGAAGGAAGAGCAATTTTCTGTTTTTGGGGTGAAAGAAAAATGAGTAGAAAACCACAACAATATTCATATTTATCCATTTGCCATTCTTCCCTTATTTACAACTTTGCCATTGCTTGCAAACGAAGTTTCTAACACGTTTAACTGATACTTCTAAGCGGGATATTACAGTTGCTTTCAAATTATAACAAATCAAACTAAACATGATTATCTATTGCGATGACATCAACAATATAATAACAAAATATAATCTAAATTCTTATTTTTTTTTAATGACACCAACAACAATCTTTATTATAGAAAAAGTTGTTAAGGGTATAATTAGGATAATAAAAAAGTAAGTATATTTTTTTTTTAAAGGAAAAAAGTAAGTATTGATATACTCATCTAGTTTGTTACACTTTTTAAATGATAAAGGAAAAAAAACTGGATATATATACTCATATCGTGTTTGTTACACTTTTATTTTAGTATTTGAATTTACTCTTATCTATTTGTTCTATATGATATTTTTATTGAAAGTTGAGGGTAATTTTGGAAAGAGGAAAAGTCAGCCCAAAAGAGCCGAAAAATGCTATTTTCTTTATATATATATATATATATATATATATATATATATATATATATATATATATATATATATATATATATATATATATATAGACAGTACTAAATTTAAATGGTTATTATTTTGAAGATGTAGTACAATATCTCCCTTTGTATTTTATTATAAGTCGTTTTGACATTTTCACACATATTAAGAAATGTAGTTAATTTTGAATTGGAAAGAGAAATTATGAGTGACTTACAAAATTATCCCTTGTTAATAACATGAGAAAAAAAGATTAAAAGGATAGAATAATAAATAGTAAAGGGTGTGAAAGAAAAAGTCATTAATGATCTATTGATATTGTAAAGTGACTCTCTAAAGTATCTGGAAATATAACAATAAGGTATAAAACAATATCATCGAATCAGCTCAAACAATTTGTGAACGAGCAAATTCTCTCCGTACTAGTTGGATGAATGACCAAGTTATGTGTAATCAAACTTATGGGCAATCAAATACTAACAGTGAGATGCAATGACGTAAACCAAGTCCTAGTTGGTAGAACTGTAATGTAGATGCTTCCTTTTCTCATGCTCTGAACAAAGTTGATCTTTATATGTGTATTCGAGACGATGAAGGTCATTTTCTACTGACCAAAAGAGAGTGGTTATGCTTCTCCTTGATGAGGAATTAGGGGAGGCCCAATGTTTGTTATCAGCGCTTAGGTGGGTATGTAACCATCAATTAGGTGTTGTGGACTTTGAACTTGATTCCAAAACCGTGGTGGACAATATCTATGGTAGTACCAATGATGTGTCAAACAGAGTGGTTGACGCTGCTCCTTGATGTGTGATAAGTGCCAGAAACTAATTATAAAACATATTTATTTTAGGCATTTTTCTTACTTGTTTTACAAGTTATCTAGGTTAAAGCTCCAAAACAAAGGATAAATATCATTTCATGCTTTTTAGACCTAATCCCAACCATTTTTGTAGGTACATGCAATTTCTTTGGACTTAAAGGTCAAAAAATGAAAGAAAATCATATCAAGGACTTCACTATGCGAAGTCCAGGTGAAGATAGGCAGTAAGTTCTGAAGTTCAAGAATACAGGACTTTGCTCTGCGAAGTCTGAGCGAAGTATTGCATCGCAGAGCGAAGTATTGCTTCGCAGAGCGAAGTATTGCTTCGCAGAGCGAAGTAGGGCGGCTTGGATTGTTCAAGGCTGAGGTGGCAGAAACTCAGTGGTAAAGAAAGGTGACTTCGCTGATCGAAGTGAGACGTCGCTGAGCGAAGTCTAAAATATCAGAAAACCTATAAATAGGTTCAAAAGCAGAATGGAGCCAGAGTAGTAATAATTAGGTTATATTTTTAGATAGAAAATAGGGATAAAAGTGATGTTCTTCATGGAGCAAGAGGGATTGAGTGTGGATTAACTAAGAATCTTTGGGAAATCAAGACTTAGCTTTGGATCTTCATCATTCTTTCCACTTTTGTATTGTTGTCATGACAATGATCAACTAACTTTCCTTTGTTGGGATTGGAGGTACTTAATATAGCTTAGATGTAATCTTTTGATCTTGCAATTATATGATTGTAGCACCTTTTGTGTTATTGAGTTTATTCTTGCTATTCATTCTTATGCTTGATTTAAATGTTATTGAAAAATACTTTTGAATCTAGGTTTAGAATAATCTTCTATCAAAATAAGAAATTCTAGATATGGAATTGTGTTTTGATAATCACATAAAGTATCGGAACGTAAAGCTTTCGAATCGTTTAATAGATTGAAAAATCGTCGATTAAAGGATACGATCGATCTCGCGACGTTATTTAGACATGAATGATGTTGTCGAGTGATACGTGATAATTTTGCTAAAAAACTAGAATCCGTATGCATGATCATTAGAATATATTTGATGCTCGATTGACGAACTCTGATCCCAACGCTTTTACGCCCTATTACTCGTCGTTTTTATTAATGTTTTAAAGTCGAATAGTTCTATAGAAAAACAATTTATAAACCCTAACTTAAAATGATAGCAATCATTGAACGCTTACGATATCGCACTAGTCTATGTGGAAACGATATAAATATACGTACTTTTGACCAACATCAATGTGGACTTAGGGGAGGCCCAAGGTTTGTTATCAGCGCTTAGGTAGGTATGTGACCTTCAATTGGGTTTTTTTGGACTTTGAACTTGATTCCAAAAACGTGGTGGACAATATCCATGATAGCACCAATGGGGTCTCAAACTACAGGACAATGATCGATGATTGTACACGCCAATTAACTTCAGGTTTAGTAATCTCTGATGTTAGGTTTATTCGGAGACAAACTAACAAAGTCACTCATAGATTAGCAAGGGTGGTTTCGTGTCATGTTAGTTTTCATATTCATATTAAGATTCCAACTTGTATCTCTACTCTTATTATAAATGAAATACACTACATTTCTCTTTATAAAAAAAAATAAAAATAAAACACAAATATTTTTTTCAAAATGACTTGTAATGATATACGAAGAGAGCGGTAACCAATTGTATGATAATTTAAAAAGCCGGCTAAATACATATTTAACGATGATTCTTTAAAAAAAACATATATAACATCGACCATGTCATTTTTTAATTTAATTGTTGAACAATTGGAAGTAATGTTGATTGTAGTTGAAGTGTGATTTTCTATTTGTATATTTGAGGAATTTGTGCTAAATTGTCTCACTCAAATTATGAAATAGGACACTAATCTAATATGAAGCAGGTACACGCCGACGCACAGGAGATTCGAAAGAGGTGATCTTGGTTTTGCATCAGTCCCAAACCCTATGATTGAAATTGGTTGTGACGTTTCTTGGCGTGGTGGCAATGATTTCTGACGAGGTTTTTATCGGTAAAATGGTCCAATCATAAAATAAATGAGTCATGCTATATATCACGAGGAATAACCCTCGTCAATATCACGAATGGCTAATTGTTATATATATATATATATATATATATATATATATATATATAAGTGTTACTATGTAGTAACTGTTATCCGCCACTGAGTCTAAGATTTTGTTTGTGAGTTTGAAGGGGAAGGTAAGGAAGGGTTTGGGGGTGAGAAATATAAGGGAAAATTGTGAAATTTTTCACATTTTTTAAAAGAGTATTTTTTTTAGAGTGATAAACTAATGTTTATGATTAATATATTTTTAATTTTAAGAATATTATAATAACGTAGATTATATCTTTATCTTTATAATACTAAATGTTAGGTAGTCTTGACCTAACCCTAATAACTAACCCTAATTTTTGGTTTTGAAAAAAATTTATGAAAAACAATTCCTGCTGAGAGTTGAATCACATACCAAGTTTTGACAGATCACAACCGTTACCACTGGACACTACAAGAAATCAACCATTTAGAGACCGAATTTTCAGTCGCTATAGCATCAAAATCGGTCACTAACAAATTTAGTGACTGAAATAGTGACCAAAAATAAGAGTCGCTAATTCACTGGTCGCTGATCCATTGTGACTGTTATAGCGACTGAAATTCAGCGACTGTTTCTGTGACGACTCTTAGTGACTGATTTTGCGACTGTTCTTTAGTGACCGAATTTGCAACATATTCTAGTGACTGATTTAGTGACTGTTCTGAACTGAATATTCTATGAATATTCTACCAATAACGACTGGTGTAGGTCACTATTTCGGTCTCTAAATGCTGATTGTTTTTTTTTAAAAAAAAATTTCATTAACAGTCCAAAACATTATGAAAACACATTTAAAACATATTTAATCTCTCTCAAATATGTCATACACGCCAAAGACATTCAAACATTTTTTTTAAAAAAATAAGACAAGGGCAAATTTATTAATCAGCTAATTCAGGTAACATAGTGTCATCAACACATAGTACATAGTTATTACAAACTAAAGCCAGGAGGGAGCAAATAGCAGCTAGAAAACACCTAATGCCATGGCACAAAATTGAACTAGCCTACAACTAAAAAAAATATACTAAATTCCAAAATCACTTATAATGGCAGAAGCACCTAAGGCTCTGAAAAATGCTCTTGTATCAATGAAGATTCACCAACATCACACATCCAAGTCAAAAAGAGCTCCTTGCATCTAAAACGAATTTTGCACTAGAGTCCTGAAACATTCAAACCAGCACCAAAAGAAGATCAACACAAGAACAACAAAGAATATTATCACAGATGAGTAGTATTGTACCAATGAAGTCAACTTTCTATCATGATAATACAAATAAAAGTAATAGTTTTGAATGTCTCTAGATGTATGCCCTTTAGAGAAATAATAAAATCACCTAATAGTGGTGACAACAGTAAAACTTTAACGCTTAAAAGGTGCATTGGTAGTGGAGAATGATAAGTGAACATGGTAATTGAAGCAATGTTGCTTCTTTTCTTTTCCATTTATTCCCTACTATTTACCATTACTTTATGCAATAATGCATGAGATTTCTAAAATAGGTTAAAAAACACTAGACATCAATTCAGAGTTTGAAAAATTCTTGAGTAGGATAAAATAATTAGATGAAGATACATAATCCAGAATCTAAATTCTTAATTATACTCATATGTATTACTTGTAAACATAGTGCATAGTTTCTAAAATCACAACCACAAGGTATCGTTGATTATCCCTCCATAATTAATTTAGTTATTGTCATGGTTAACTCTTTAATTCAATTAGGATTATAAGTCTAGTTTTAGAATAAACAGGGTTCAATGCTTAGTCTAAAGACCATACCTTCAAAAGATAAGGTAGCATATAAAAACCAACTTTCCTAGATCAGTTTAAATTTTCATTTCAAAGTCAATTGATATAAACTCAGCAGATATAATCCTAAATGGCCCAAGGCAATAATAAAAGGATAAAAATTGTATAACTATCACAAGAGCATACCTAATGGCCATTGATTTCGTGAGCATCATATCCAACTTCATAAGGATCACTGTCCAAATCATCTAGCAGATCACTAACAACCTGAATATGAAATCGTCAGTTCAGTCTTTTGCGGATATAAAAATCTTGAAATCCTTAACAAGGGCATGAGCCAAACAACAAAGTGTGTCAACAACATCCTCTCAAAGCTCATTGTTTTTCCTGTAACAATTGATAGACATCAACAAACCAGCTAACAAGCAATGTAAAAGATGATAACAAAAATTGAAATAGAAAATCAAGAAACTCCGATGACCTTAGAAATTCTAAAAAATCGTATTATTATCAATAGTTTAACCAAAAGTATCTCTAACATTTTTTAAATACAATGAATCCAAATATACCCTCAACATAGTTTCATTCGGTTATTAACAATTATTTCTATTAAATTCACTACCACTTTCCTTAACTTTTAACTATTAAAAGAACCAAAAGAAAGGTGTTCAAGTCCAACCCTCCACTGAAACATGTTTAAGGTCGCACTCAATCCATCATTCACCACTCAGATTCATACATGCTAAATCCAAACTACAACAATAATCTATTAACACTTCTGTCCATATTTCACATTTAATTGCCACTGATAACTAGTCAATTTTATAAAAAGGAAAAACCATAACTAATAAAAACAAATGTCATTATCAAAACTTAAGTTACAACAAACATTTATTTTCTTGGGTATGCAGACGTAGTGACAATCACCACAAAAACTTACACACAACTATGAGGTTACGAGTTTGGTCTCGGACGAAGGTATCCCAACCTAAATTTATGGGTATTTGTTGGTTACGCTAGTCCTTAAAGACAAATGCATGCTTCTTTTGTCAAAGAGAAAAATGCTTACATTACTTTCAAAGACCAAAATCAATTCGAAGCTACTAATATAATCATGAAAGGAATCATATATTGATTCCAGTATATGAAGGAATTAAAATGATTGGAATAAAAGAGATGAAGTATTAGAAATTAAATCTGGATTTAACTACAACCAATTGGAATAATTCCATAAATATTTCCACAACGTTATGAAATAAATCTGCATTAAAAAAGTTAAATATTGAAATAAATTATAAAAACTGAAGAGAAAAAAAATACCTCTGGTGTGGAGTGGATTGAAACCATCGACATCCAATAAAGCACAAGTTTTGAGTTCATATAATAGCTTATCCATCTTTAATCATATTCTGGATCATTGTGCTGTTTAACATCAGGAATAAACGTGTCAATGCTAAAAGATATAGACAGCTTAAACTCAATGCAGATGGTAGACTAACATCAATGCTCAGAAGTTGACGTTGGAAAGGAAGACACAGCCCAATAACCTAGCATATGCAAATACATAGAAATTCTACCGAATAAAACTATCATCATTTTGTAAAATATGAAAGAAAATACTGCATCCAACGATGAATGTTTAATTTGCAACAAAAAAAAATGGCCCAAAATGAATCTCATTCTCATTTTTCAGTATAATACTTTTTATGGGCATTAAATTTTTCATTAAAAAATGCAGTGAAATTGTAATAGACATATAAAGCTAGCCATTTCCTATTTCTAATAGAGCAAAAGGGATTATAAACAATCAGTGAAACAGGACTACAAATCTATCACTAAGGAGCATATAATATGTACCCATTTTCAGAGCCAGATGTGATTTCTGCTCGCAGAAGATCACCAGCACTGAGGTGAATAAACCCGAAATGTTCGACAACATTTGCACATTGGGTACCCTTTCCACTGCCCGGGCCACCTGTACAATTATCATTATTAGATCAATAATCAACTTAAGATTAGAAAGAAGAAAAAAAAGTAATCCACAAACAACTTCAACAATAAACAAAATAGAGACATACAAATGGATAAATATACGTTCGCTTTCAATGGGAGAAAGAACACTAAAAACATGATGTAAACAATAAATGCTATGCCTTAAGTTAGTAATAGCTGGTAATTGGTAAAAATTAATACACATTTCAATTATGGATGCATTTGGAAGAGCTTATTTACAGTTTATTTATGTTTATCTTAAGGCATTAGCAATTGTGTGTGTTTTGTTTTGAAAGACTAACGAAAATAGCTCATGAGATGCCCACAAGCTGTTTTAATCTCATTCTATCTTCAATCACCGAAATAGTTTACACATAACTGCTTATTAAATATAAGTGCTATATTTAGTTGAATATCCGAACACTTATATCAGTTGAATATCTTGTCGAGGAAAACAATGAACTGCAGGTTCATGTTTTAGCTGCAAAATTGCTTGTTATAAATAAATTGGAACAACAAAGAAAGTATACATGTTCAACATAAATAGTCAAATGCATTGGGATTTTACTAAAAGCTCATTCAGATGCAAGATGACTATGGAGATTCGTTGACTTGAATGCAATTAATCAATGCTCACCTAACACAAACACAACTGTAGGATTTTTATTTAGGACGCTTCCATTTGTATCCTACAAATAAATGATGAATTGAAAAATCAGTTGAGTAACACTGCATCAAAATTGATACCGTTAGTATCCTACAATCAAATAAGTGATTAAAAAACAAGTTGAAATCAATACTGAATTAAAAATGACACGATTTGAATTCTACAATTGAACAAAGGATTGAAAAAATAGCTGAAACCAATACTGCATTAAAATTGACACAATCTCACTAATAGGAATCCACAACAACAACCAGCCTTATCCCACTAAGTGGGGTCAATACTAATAAGAATCCAAACCATATTATTTAATTCTTTCAAAAATATTTTTTTAGTTGGACATTCTATCATGGAAAAATATATTTTCAAAGTTTGTGTCTCCAAATTCTATAATTCTTTTTTTTTTTTTTTGATCAAGTAGCCTAGAGGGTAGAAATTTGAACCCCGACACCTACATACTGCAATGCCTGCCAACTGAGCTATGCTCACGGAGACCCAAATTCTATAATTCTATACAGTTGTATGTAAAGCATGAGAAATAAATAGTCCAATCAGATTTTCAAAAGAACCGGTTAAAATGCAGAAAAAAGCTAGAAGCAAAAGCAAGACCATGTATGACACAACCATGAATACCTTGTTTGCAGCTTCAGTAACAGTTCCCATGAGTAGTAGCAACTACACTGTTTTTATCTGCAAACAAAGAAATCCAGGTAAATATTATGAGTTCAAGATAAATTATTTACTTTAAAGAATCAAGTATGCTGACATATTTGTATTTATTTATTCCGTCACATACTGTATGGTAAAACAACCTTTCACCAATGCCAAACCGCAACTTAACGAGGGAACACAATTAAAAATAGACCAATCATATTTCATTTACATAAAATTATAGGGGCACACTTTTGATACTAAAAAAGACAGGAATATGTATTTGGTCTTATACATCTTCGAATCATATTTGTGTCTAAATACAAATTGCTTATGCTTGCACTTTTGTTACCAAAAAAGAAGGGAAAATGTATTTGGTCTTATATAAATCCATCCGCCTATCATATTAAATCTACATATAGTTGCTTATATCTGTACTTGCTTATAAGGTCTCTATGTTTCACCAAATTTGGATAATACAGAAATGTTGTCATTCACCAATTAACAGATCAAGCAGACACGTAAACTCTCATTCAATTTTCGATACAAACTTTCACCAATGCCACGCAAGGCAGTACCATTAACCAAATCAGGAATCAAAACTTCAGATCTAAAGCCAAAACAATATCACAGACACTAGAAAAACTCAGTTAAATTTCTTAACATCAAAAACACATGGATTTAAACATTTCAGATAATTTTTGAAAACTATGTGTTTGATTTGATTTTGTTGGGTGCGATGAATGAGAAATTTAACTGAATTTTTCACATTGATTAGGGAGTGGATTCATGATTACGCTCTCAGTTTTGTGATTCCGCATTCTTCGCACGCATGAAATCAAACACAGATTTCAAAAAATCACACAACTATGAGCAAGATCACAAATCTACTCCCCAATTAATGTAAAAAAACTCAGTTTAATTTCTTTTTCTTAGGCAACATCAAACATGTGGATTTCAAAAAATCACAAAATTGAAAACATAAATCACAAATCCACTCCCTAATCAATGTTAAAAATTCTGTTAAACTCCTTATTCTTGGCACGCGGCAACATCAAATACACATGAATTTCAAAACTGAAATCACAAAACTGTGAGCAAGATCACAAATCCACTACCTAATCAATGTTAAAAAAATTGAGTTAAATTTCTCATTCTTCGCATGCGGCAACATCAAATCAAACACATATGAGAAACTTCATTTAAAACAATAAAAGCAGATACTTCAACTACTAGAATAGACCGATGCCTGACAGAAAATAAATCATAGACATTTGAGGCTGATATTTCAACTAAGAAATAGCTGGTCAAAATTACCTTTCCAGAATGATCCCGAACAGGTGATATGTGAAGAAGATTCCAAAATGAGCTTTTATCCTTCCTGTTAAATGTTGTGTAAATTGATTCAGCATATCCAGTAAACAAATTTCAAATATTTGACCGCAGAGATAAAAATGAATGGAAGTATTAACCAGTAATTCAAAAATTGAGTTAAATTTCTCATTGGGTACCCTTTCCACTGCCCGGGCCATACCTAATCTGAGCAATTTTTGTATAAAAACAAAGAAGGAAGTTAGGGTTTTAAATAAAAATTGCGGATTTTTAGGTATCAAGAATAAACTGAGCGAAAGAAGAAAAGAAGACTAACCATTGAAGGAGAGGACACCACAGCGAAAGAGAGGAGGAGATCAACGATGAAGTTGCTCCTATTGGAAAACTGATTGAACCAGATGATACATCTCGTGAAGGGGGTCTCGAAAATTAAATCTTTTTCTACGATCTCTTAGAGTGGTGGCCGGATCTGGCTGAGAAAGATGCAAAACAGTGGTGATATTAGAGAGAGAGGAGGAGCGGCTAGGTTTCATTTGTCTGAAGTGAGAGAAAATAAAAAGGAACAAAGTGAAATTAGAGTAGTTGTAGAAAAAGTAGATTTTTAATTTAATTTAAGTTTTTATTGAGAGACTGATTGTTCGGTCGCTGATATATCGGTCTCTAAAAGGGTCTCTAAAATAATTTTGTGACCGATTTAGAAACTAATTATTCGTGACCGAAAGTTTCCATATTTATAGTCTCAAAATCGGTCACTATTGTGACCAATTTTTTTCGGTTTCTAACTCGGTCACTAAATGACAATTTTCTGGTAGTGGGATCACTAAAATTTTTTGTGACTTATAGTTGCTTTCATTTTATTTATTTAGCACAAATGCGAGTTCACTTTAAGTCATTCTCACAACCCTGAATTCCAACATCATTTGAACACGAATTGAACGTCATTCACACACATCATGCGATTCAACTTCATTTTCACCGCCGCCATTGACCCCAATAACAACATCCCGCCGCCGTTGCAACTGTCACTTCAACAACACATGTCGTCGTAACTGCCATCACCGGAAAATCATTTTCTCTCACTGATCCACACACATCACGCCGGCGACGCCGCCGCCGCAACTGCCATCTCACCAACAACTGACTGCCGTAAATGTCATTGCCGGTAACTCACTTTCTCTCACCGATTCACACCATCTTTCATCGAATTGACAAAAAATTATGACCAATGTTGATATTGATTGTCTGAATTTTGTTAATTTCGAATCCTTGACATTAGGGTTTGAAAATCATTGATTTTGATATGTGATTGTGTGAATTTTAGCTTTTTCTTCATTGTTCTTTTTTTCATACTAAATGTTAAGTAGTGTTGCCCTAACCCTAATGATTAGCCCTAATTTTTAGTTCATAAAAATTTATGTAAAAAACTTCTGGTGGGGATCGAATAAGGTACCACATGCTTTCAATTCACAACTCTTACTATCAAGGTACTAATGTTTTTTATGACATGTGATTGTTTCAATGTTGTGTATTCAACATAAATCTTGGGTCCTCTTTCTTTCAATCTCACAATCCCTAAATCATTTCTCACTCACTTTCATCTCTCTCACCATCTTGCAATTGAACCTAATAACCATAACACCACCCTTTTTGACGGACATAATTAATTTTTATGAAGAAAAAAAATCTGCAAGGAATTGAATCAGATAACACATGAAAATGTCATTTTTTTTAAAAGTCACTAACGTCATTGCAATTCCTTTTTTGATAGTAGTTCCTTTTCATTATTAGCGGTTCCTTTTCATTATTATTTTTCTTTCAATTACCACATAACGTTCCTTTTTTTTTTCTTTCGGTTACCAAATAGCAATTCCTTTTCATTATTTTTTTCTTTCGATTACCACATAGCAATTTCTTTTCCTTTTCATTTTTATAGATTTAATAGCTTTTGCAGTTAGGACCAATTTCTTGGTGCAAGCTTTTGTATATATTTTTCTTTTGATTTGTCATTTTTATCGCAGTCCATCTTTTATTTTTGTTGCTTTTTGAGATAATTTGATAACATAATACTGAATGTAACTATAAAAGTAATAATATAGCCAATTTGATAGTTATATATGAAGTTATACAAAACCAGTGCGATGCACGGGTTAGAGTCTAGTTATACTAAATGTAGTGTTGTCTTAAACCTAATGATTAACCCTAATTTTTAGTTATGAAAAAAATTTATGAAAAAAACTCCTAGTGGGGATCGAACCAGGTACCACATGCTTCCAATTCACAACTCTTACCACCAAGGTACTGATGTTTTTTATGACATGTGATTGCTTCAATGTTGTGTATTCAACACAAATCTCGGGTCCTCTTTCTTTCAATCTCACAATCCCTAAATCATTTCTCACTCACTTTCATCTCTCTCACCATCATGCAATTAAACCTAATAACCATAACCCCGCCCTTTTTGAAGGACCCTCCCTAACCCCCCCAAAACCTTCATCCAATACAATTTTTTAGTTACCTCAAATAGGGAGGGTTTTATATTTTGAAGAAAAATAAGCCCCCAAACCCTCTCCTCTCAATGTCCTCTATTTCTTCCACTTACTCTTTCTTTCTTTTTTCTTTCCAACCCCCCCCCCCCCCCTTCTATTCTCCTCTAAACTCGCAAACAAAGCCTAAAAAAAACCGTTCATCACCACCACATGCATGTATTCCCACTAAAATTAACATAGTATGTGCAATTCCACCCCAAAGATCAGCAAGCAATGAGATTTTGGGCCCCCGCCATGCCACAGTCAGGGAAGGGGTTAATTACACAAACAACGCAACAGTTGGGACTCAGCGGTACGGCAAAGGAGATGGAGTAGTTGTTGTTATTATAGGTGAAATATAGTGTGTCTAGTGCTAACAGATCAGTGCAGTTGGATTGAAGTCTCTGCAGACCCTAAGACTTCTGGTTTTTTTTTTGTTTCCTTTCTATTTTTTAGGCATTATCTTTTATTCACTTACCGTGTATTTTCATATTGCACCCCTATCCTATCCTATCCTATCGATCGCTGAGTTTAATTTTTCTTCCTAGTAGTCTAAGACTACATACATTAACGAAATTAAAAAATTCATTTAACTGGAATAAGTAAATAAATTCATGTAAACGTACTTGATTTTGCTAAGCTACATTATGACATTTCTCAGTTTCTATCGGCGCACACGATCTTAGTACACGTGCAACCTGTAAATATGAATTTATCGACGGTACTTGAAATCACTAATATACACTTATGTTAATTGAGTTCATGTAAGATCTAAATATTAGAAATTAAAGTTTTATGTTGATTGAGTTTGCGTACTTGTTAAAAAAAATAACACGTGAAGTAACGGAGTTCACATTCAATTCTTAACTCGCAATAAAAAAAACACTAAAAATTACTCAACTGTTCACTCGTCTATGCGATAAAATGTTTATAAAAGTCCTTGTGTGAGTTTCATCAACCTTTGATAAAAACAAAATAATACATATGGACGTGGGGGAGAGAGAGGAGATATTGGAAATGAAATTGAGTTTTGAAAAACAAATATGAGACAATGAGCATTTAGGCATAAGTATTTTTAATTTATGTAGGGGGTAAGTTGAAATAAGGAGGTGTAACTACCACAAATAAAAGAACGTCCCATAAGAAAGAAGATATGGGCCAGATGTTTTCCATGCATTTCATCTACTGCAACCGAAATGTGAGTACAACCAGTTCACATAATTGATAGAATCCACCCCCGCCCGTGCCTCTTCGTTCTGATTTTAAAATCCAAATCATGTTTTTTTATTATGGGGATATATTAGTCACGATTGAACCGTAGCAAATTACTTCTTTTCTTTTCAGAATTTTTACCAGTGGCGTATCCAGGACCTTAGGCCAGGGGGTGCAAAATATAAAACTTTAATAATAATAATAATAATAATAATAATAATAATAATAATAATAATAATAATCATGCATATAAAAGTAATATACTCAAAATATTACATTGTACTCAATGTATAGTGTATCAAAAAGATTTACATATAACCTTCAAAAAGAGTCCTACAACAACAAAAACAAAGCATGTGTGAATAAACTAACAACAACAAAATGGTAGCTTACTATTTTCTATTTACAGAACAGAGGCACTATATACATATTTGATAAATTATTGTGGAATCTACATGATTTTGAGGTAGCAAGTGAACTTGTGAATATAGATCTCTACATTTTTTATTGGAGGCTTCAAATGATTATACACCAAAACAGACTTGGTTGGTTGTGTGTTGAAATTCCAAAAGATATTCATTTATTGGAGGTGTACTAATGATTCAAATAGGTGAAGAAAATGTTTAAACCAGAGGACAAGGAAAATTATTGGAGGTGTACTAGTGTTGGAACTATGCAGCATACCATGTGATAAATTTTTACCTTATTTCAATTTGTATACAACTTTCAGAAAGAAAGAACAAGGAAAGATAGAAGGAAAAACAACTTGGGAATAATGTAAAGCATTAGCAGTAATTTATTTCAAATTACATCATAATATTATGGTATCACATTCATATTCATTTGGTAATTGGTAAACCAAATCATCATGGTTCTTGCTTAAACTAACACATTCTAGTCATTTGGTAATTGAATAATGAATTAACTAACACATTCTAACTTTTCTTTTTCTTTCCCTGTTCTTGCTTAATTAATAATTCAGTATTCTTTTCTTTGCCTTCTTGCCTAATTCAATCATCACTTAGATTGTTAGACACTTACACAAAAACAAAACAATGTGAATAATTAAAATGAATTCAAACTTTTCTTTTTAATGCTTAATTCAATATTCTGTTAGTTTTCTTTCCCTTTCTTGCCTAATTCAATAATCACTTACACAAAAACAAAACAGTAAATCATAGAGTTTTCACAGTTTGGAATAAAAACCCAGTTAAATATGGAATAAAAAAAACTATGGAATAAAAAAAACACCATAACAAAGGAACCCAGTTTGATTCATCACTAATTCACTAACACCATACTACAAAATTGAATTTTATTGAACCCTAATTATAAAATCCCAAATTCGAATTTTATTGAACCCTGACTTAAAATCCCAATTGAAAATTTCTAAAAACCCTAAGATCAAGATCCATTACCTTAGTGAGAGAGGTGGGTACGGCGGCCACTAACAAATGAGAGAGAGACCGACATAGTGTGTTATGGTGGAGATCGCGAGTTGTAGAGAAAACCCAGTGTGAGAGAGGAGTTCGCGAGTTGCAATGAGTGTGAGAAAGAGAGGCCAGTGTGTGTGGTGGTGGCGCATCTCAGCCGCCGGCGGAGCTGCTGTGGTGGACTGGTGGCGGTGTTATGGTGGAGATTGAGATACGTTATACGTATGTTGTGTTAAAGTTGAGAGGAGAGAAATTAAGATAGAGTGAGAAGTTAGAGAGAAGTGTGAAAGTGAATTATGAGAGTAGTTTTTCAGACTTGGGCTCAATTGGATCTAAGGTGCAAATAAAAATATTTAGGGTGTGCAAAGTGCAAAAAAAACAGGGGTACTGGTGAAAATTTTAAAAGTTCAGGGTGTGCACCCAGGGTGTGCAGGTGCACACCCTTAGTGTGTACTGGATCCGCCCCTGATTTTTACACATCTGAATTTTAGAATCCGGACGACAAAAAGTCAATTTTGCACATCCTAATTTTATAATCCAAATGTGTCTTTTATATGGTATGAACCCCTTGTGAAAAAAATGCAATTATCATGCATCCATATTTTAGAATTTGAAGGGCAAAAGTAAATTGAGCACATCCATATTTTAGAACCAAATGCGCCCTTTACATTGTTCGAACCACTCATGAGATAAATGCAACTTTTTTTTTACATCGGGATGTTTAAATTTGGAGGTGTAAAAAGTCTATTTTCTTCATCTTATAGGATCACACATATTATAGAGTTTCAAATTCTAAAATCAAAAAATAAAGAAAAATGAATAAAGGTCCTTTTGTGTTTTCATGAGCGCACGAGATGGGAGGAGGAATTTTTCAAATGTTGGAGGCTCGTATAAAATGTGGCATATTCTCAAGAAAAATACTCTTTTCTCATACAAAATTGCTCATTTTCATACAAACTGACTAAAATACCCCCAGCGTGCGTTAACTCACGTTGGTATATACCGAGCGTGAAAGTCACGTTCGGTATATACCAACGTCAGTTAACGCACGTTGTGTACATATTATTACATTACACCACTAAAACAGAAATATTATTACACACAACATAAATATTATTACATTACATTACAATTCATTACATTCAACAGTGATTATTATAACATAAATTTAAGGAACTTTTTTTTAAAAAATCGATTAATCATAATGCCCAATCTTTTTGGGGTAGGGGGGCCGGTAGACGAACCCGCCACAATCACCTCTACCGCTAATGGGAAAACACATTCAGGCCAGATTCTTGTCGATTAATCATAATGATCCTAACATGACTAAAAAATTCCCTCGTCGATTAATATAATGATCTCAATCGCCGTCATAAAAAAACAGCATAAGATCATTATGATTAATCGACTAAGGACATTGATACCGTTTACGCCTATAGTAACAAAACTAAAAAAATAAATTGGGAAAAGAGATGGGAGATGGGAGAATGAATGAGAAGAAATGAGAATGAGAAAAAAATGAAAGAAAATGTTTCAATTTATAGATTTTTTGCTTGAATTCTATTGGTCGAAGAAAGTAACAACTCCTCCCTGATTGGTCACTGTCCTAACTGTCGTCCAACCTACGTGAATTAACTCACATTGGCCGGTAACCTGCATGAGTTAAGTCATGTTGCCACCATCCACCCGCGTGACTTAAGTCACACATGTTCACCGGCCAAAATACCGAGCGTGACTTAAGTCACGCCCATTACAGGTCAACGTGACTTAAGTCACGTTGGCTTCTGGTGTAGCAGGACTCGGCATTGAATTCTGTCAACCAAGCCATTAATGACCACAAACCAATACACACTCGTAATTGATCCAAATTACACCATTTCAACAACATAATCACACATAAGAACATAATCACACATTATTGATCCAAATTAGACAAATTTGTCGTTAATCACACAATCACATAATTGATCCAAATTACACATAATCGATATAAATTACACAAATTCGTCGTTAATCACACATAATCGATCCAAATTGCCCAAATTCATCGTTAATATCATAATCACACATAAACGATCCAAATTACACAAATTCGTCCACAAATACACAACCCACAAATTCGACACAAATTCATTAAAATGCAACATTACAGACAAAAATTCGAACACATTACACCACTACACGTTAATACATATTACACTTCAATAGAGCGGACACAAAGATGTAAAATATTAGTTTGAACCAATAACCTAAACATGTAATCTACATCGAAATCATTACGGATAATAACTGGATAATAATCCGTCTTCCAAAAGTCTTTCTCCTTATCCTCCCCCAAGTCCACGAATGACACCTGTACAAATACATTTGATGTTCTTTGATTTTCACCTAGATGGACAAAGTATGTGTCAAGTTGTGCCTTCAAATCATCCCAACTTGTCGGTGGAGGTTAAATAGACCCTAATCGTCTTCTTCACGTGGGAGTATCAGACATGAGTTTCAACTTTGTCTTGAGACATGTTTTACTTCACAAAATAAATAAATAAATAGTTGAATAATTAGAGACATATAATTTTATAAAATGCGAGTAATAAGAATAACGAATAAAATTGTTGATGTTTTGTCCATCACAAAAAATGTCATATATTTATATAATCTTATTTACATATTGGCCACAAAAATTGTCATTACATAATCGACCACAAAAAATATGCCGGTGTAATATCGACAAAAATAGGACGAACACCGACTAAAAAGTGTCGTAGCCTATCTAACTAGCTAGTGATAGTGCATAATCTTCATCTGCTTCAATTACTTCAAATTCTCCTTTTGGTTTTTCTAGAGTGGATATTGGATTGAGCTGATTTGTTGATTTTTTCGGCGGCTTCATCTCCTTAGACATGAGATCTTTGAACAAAGCTTGTCTATCCATACATGCAAACTCTCATTGCTCTGCCACACCAATCTTGTGAATCTTCCACTTCGTACAAGGCGGTGGTAATGGACAACCATCTTTCAAATAAATATGAAGAAAGTGGCAGGGAATTAAGCCAAGACACGTGATGTGGGCATGTGGGTTAAGTGGCAAAGCACCTCGGATTGGGAAATATGTCTCACATATACCTCTTTCCGCTGAAACCAATTGAACAACGACTCTATTGTAGCAAGTTGCAACAATGTGACCCATATCCGGTAATGTCAACCACTTATCTTCGCATGCAAATCCACCACTATTTGTTGGAGGGTGTAAACTATTCAAGATATATTGAAAACGCTTCTCCGAACCAAATATCGGCAAATAGTCACTCTTATTATTTTTCAACTCTTGAATAAGTGCAATACGAACCAATACATGATTTTCCTCATCCATACCCATGTGTCTAGCTATGACCCGAAATCCACAATCACCATATCCTTTAACATTCACAATATTTTCGATGAAAGGTTTCATGATCTTTGGGAATTGTGTTATGTATGGTAAATCCGGAATATAAGGATTCGGGTGTCTAGTAGAGGTTGAAGCTTGTGAGCGGGATGAATTGCCTATACGTGCACTTTTCCTCTTTGGAAGTGTTGTCTTGGCATGTGATGATTGGCTATCAGGATTTTGAGAATCAACACGATCTCATGTAGAGAGGATTCGACCCGTGGATGACTATTTTAGTGTAGACCTTACCCTTTTAGGTGCTCCCTGTCATACCCCATTTTTTGACTCATATTTTTTCTTTGTTTTATCTTTTATTATTTCATCATTCATTATTACTTTTTATTATTTTTGTTGATGGATTTTATTTACATTTATCACCATAAGCATTGCTATCACCTTCATTAATATTATCATTATCCTTATTAATACTTTTGCTATTGTTTTTAAAATGATATTATTATTATTATTATTGTTTTTCTTATTATTTGTTATTTTTATCAATGTTTTATAATTATTATTATTATCATTATTTTTTTATTACTAATATTATTATCTTCTTCATCATTATTATTATTTATCTTTATTACTATTATTATTACTATTTTTGTTTCCATTATCATTTTCATCATTACCATCTTTGTTATTGCCATTACTATTATCATTATTGATTTTTAATTGTTTTATTTTTAAAGAAAATACAAAAAAAGAGAAAAAGGGAGTTCGCACTGCGACCCTACCTTCGCACTGCGAACTCTGCGAAATTTCTGCAGATTTTTTATTTCTGTGATTTATCTTACTTTTGTTTTCATTTTAGTTATTGTTATTATTATCTATCATTATTATTATCACTGTGATCATCAATTGTGGCTGATTGGATGCACAAAGCAAGAATCAAATGTGTGACATTAAAGGTTGAGGAAAGATGGATTTTCTTCCAACCTAGCATGTGCTCAAGCAATTGGGCTGCCCTTGGTCAGCTCTTGTCCCTCCCAATTGACCTGTCATTAACCCTGAGCTTGCCAGCCAGCTGCTTGTTCCCTTTTCTTCCTTCTTTCTTCACCAAAACCAGTCAAACATAGGTGGTTCCACTTGCCCAAAAGCTGTTTGTGCTGCCCTGTTTTCAGATGTTTTTCTCCTTCCTCACACCAGCCCACATGCTCCCTTTTGGCTTCCCCTAATCTCTGTACATGGCAGTACACGTTTTCCTTGCTTGACCTCCCAAGATTGCAAGGATTGATCCCAAGAACCACCCAATTGCAAGCTGCCCTGTTTTTCAGATTTTTTCTCATCATTGCTATCCAAGATCAGCTGCATTAATGGCTGGATTTGGCTGATCTCTTGACCAAGGTTGCAAGACAATGTCCCATCTTCACTTTTGCATTAAATGCAAAGCAAGATAGCCTGGTTTTAGCCCAAAGATCAGCTGGATTCTAGGGATTTTTTCATCATTGCATAGATTTCATTTTTGGCCTATAAAAGGGAATGCAAGGCATAAGGATTACAGACCTTGAAGAACTAAAAATACAGCATTTTTTGAGAGAGAATAGAGAGTCCAATTCACAGATTTTACACTCATAGCAAAACATTTGAAGCACTAGTGTCATCATCATCCATAATCTCCAACTTCAAAGCTTTGCAAAATCAATCAACTAAGCCACTTCCTATCTCTTGTATAAGGCATTGCTAGGAGTTCTGTAAGTATCCTAAAGTCTTTATCTTTCAATTTTGTTTGCTGTTTGCATCATTTACTTAGCTTAATTTCATTTTGTGCAAAAAACCCCTTTTGAAACTCAAGAGGAATCTCAAAGTTGCAAAGCACTAAAACTGAGTTGTTATACTCCTTTTCTTCCAAATTTGCAAAGCTTTTTAACCCCCTTTAGGTTCTGAAGCTTGCTCAGGAGCAACTTCTGAACTTCTGTTCAGAAGCAGCTTCTGAGTTCAATTTTTCGCATACTTCGCAGAGCAAAGTCATGGTCGCAGTGCGACCATGACAGAACCTGACTTCGCAGAGCCACGTTCTGGTTGCTCTGCGAAGGCTGTAAAACTCAGAACATGAATCAGGCTTCCAAAAGGCCAAATTTTTGAGGTTCTAACCATTGATTCAGAACCTAAGAGGGTTAAAACTCATTTTTATTCAAACCATATCAAGAACTTTGCATGATATTGGAAATTTCACAAGTTTGTGCTATTAATTTTGAGTAACTTGCAAAACAAGTTATGTTCTTAAATTTTCAAAATCAAGCTTGAGCAAATAAGCTAAGTTCTTTTCCTTCAAAACTAAACTTGAACAATAACTTTGTTCATGATTTTCAATCAAAACACGACCTCGAGCCGAACTTGCTCATTCTTTTTAAATCGAACTCAAAATTGAGCCGAACTTGTGCATTTTTCAAATTTATGCATATTTTCATGATTTTGTTCATCTTTCAAACTTGAACAATACTTGTTCTTGAGTTCCAATAACTTGAGCAACAAGCTATGTTCATGATTTTTAATAAACTCGAACAACAAATTTGTTCGTGATTTGTTTTACAACTTTCCTTTAAGTTTCTAACCAAGTGTTTTACCCCTTTGAAATTTCTTTGAGTTCCAACGAAGCAAGAGCTTGAATGAAAAAGGAATGGTTTGACGTATATCTCTCCAAACCCCGGTTGCACGAATGCGTGACGTATGTCTCGTCGTTCGAGCAATCGTCATTCCGTTTTCATACGCGTCCAACGCGTTTAAACTTTTCTTGGCCCACGTGGTCAATTCAAACTTTTACGCCTTGTGCGATTTCCATCGCCTTAATGTGCGTCCGTCTTTTAAAACTTTTACGCCATGTGCGATTTCCATCGCCTTAATGTGAGTCCGTCTTTTAAAACTTTTACACCTTGTGCGAATACCATCGCCTTAATGTGCGTCTTTTTATCATTTAAACCGTTTTACGCCTTCGTGCGTTTTCAAATCTTTTTACTTAATTAAAACGAACCAACATACAAATTTTTTCTACCCTGCAAAGAACTACGTACGCTTTGAATTCTCCGTCTACCGGGAGATACGTAGGAGCAGGATTCACATCTTGTCAAGCCCGTTAATAAAAAACTTTCTTTTTTCCCTTTTTATCATATTTTCTTTTTCCCTTTTATATATTCAAGCACGCAAGCAAAACTTTGAAAACATTCTAAGCCTAAGTCGACTAAGAGGTTCCCGTTGAGTACAACGGATGTGAGGGGTGCTAATACCTTCCCCTCGCATAATCGACTCTCGAACCTAAAATCTCTTATTTAAAGGTAATTTCGAACTTTTTTCCTTTTCTCCCCGAAAAATTAAAAGTTCAGTCGTGATTTAAAATTAGTGATTCAACGCTTCTCGATAGCTTGATATCCGAAATTCGACGCGACACTCCCTAAGTTACCACCTTCCTTGGAGGTGGAGACAACATTGTGTCTTCCGAAAATGCAAGTCGACGCATCACCTCTTTGATGTGGAGTTTCATCTTGTAAGGGGCTTTTTTGAGCCGTTCTTGAAAGCCATTCTACTCCTCCATCACCGAAAAATCATCATCCACCTCTTCTCCGCATACACTCAACCTTTCCCAATGAGACTCTATTTCATCCAATCGAATATGCAATTTTTCTTTTCTCTTCATGGCAAGAATGCATGCACAATGCAAGTCGTATGATGTCTTTTGAACACAACCACAATCTTTCTTAGCAAAGCTGAATGTATTGGACAGCTTTGCTTCCTCAAAGATAAAACACAATGCGGGTCTAGATACATAACCCTCCAACAAATAGAAAGTCTCCTTTGTATCTATGTTCTAAGACGGTACGACTCCTCCCAAAACTTGCTTATATCTCGGACAATTGGATAACCAACATCTTGTCTATTTCATCCCAACATCATGCCAAATCTCCCACACTACTCCTCAAATATTTTTTTTCAATTTTCCATGAGCCGATTCAACAATGTTGGTGGTTCTACAACCAAGATGCAAGACTTTATCTGTCCATGCCCTCACAAATTTTTCCTTAACGGTGTTCAATATTTTGGTTTGAACATAGTTAAGGATTTTTGGAAATGGTTTGCATACATCTTTGAATCGCATTACCGCACTTGCATATGCATCCTTCGTAGGAGATTCAACTAAATCTTTCCAAGCATCCATGATTTTGTCAACAATTTCACTTTCCTTCGCCTCTTTCACTTTCTTCACTTCTTTGCCATCAACTTTGACATCCTTCGGCTTCGCTTTGACTCTACAATCCATGATGCACTTAGCCCTTACATTTTTTCCAATATGAAAATAACAAAGTAAAGCGGTGGTTTCAGGGAGAACTTTGGCAACGACGTTCATCAAAGCATTGTCCCGGTCCGTGACAACCACCTTAGGCATGTTGAGTTTTGAGGATAAAAGACTAACCAACATCTCAAGTGCCCAAGTAAAGTTGTCCTCTTTTTCAAAGGCAAGAAAGGCAAAACCAACCGAATATGTCATGTTGGTAGAGGTGACACCAACAATCTCAAATAATGACATTCTATACAAGTTGGTTTTGTAGGTGGAATCCATGACCAAAACTGTAACATTCGGGATTTGCCTTTCAACTGGCTTGCCCAGGTTTGCTCCGCAATGTTACTCATGGACTTCTCCACGGCCCCTATGTGGAGTTTCATGCCTTCCGTGGGAATCGAACCATGTACCTGGGACCTATAAGTACACGCTCAATGCATTCCCACTACCATGTACCGTGGGAATGGAACCATGTACACTCTTTTTATAATCGTCACACTTTCTTGGTTTTTTACCTTTAAATCCGTTAAAATATTCCTAGGCAACACCAAGCTTTTTGTCATGTTGATAACTCTCATCTTCTCCTCCTTTTTTAGTCTTCCCGCAAGAAGGTGACCACCTAATTTTGGCTCCAACTCATGGTTGTGAATTCCACAAAGCATGGCCAACCACCAATCACTTGAATTCTTCTCAAAGTAACCACACAATCTAAACAGACAATCACATTTCCTTGAGCTCATGCCTTCAAGCTTCAATTTCTTCTTCGTCTTCGATGGTTTGTATACACCACTCCTTTCACACTGCAATGTAACCATTGGATTCTTTAAACTAATCAAGCAACTCATCTCGCTCTTTCCATCTTTCGTTTGTTAAAAAAAATGAGGCGGTGTTTACTTCATAACCGCGAGACTTGACAACACCGGTAGGTACTAGTTTAGGTTTTTCTTCAATGTGAGCTTGAAATGGAATTTTGACTTTAAGCTTCACATCAACGGTTGGTTTGACATCAACGGAAGCTTTGCCAGAAGCTTCAATTATGGCCGGTTTCGGCTCAATGTCATCATCCACCATATTATCAACCATCACTATGTCTATTGAATAGAAAAATAACAAGGAAAAAAATATAAATAACTTGCGCAACAAGCTAAGAAAGAAAAATAAAATTGGTGCAAAATTTCAAATTCTGGGCACCAGCTTGACTTAAGTCACGCTGAGCTAACACCTGCGTGAGCTAACTCACACAGAGCTTCAGCATGAGTTAAGTCACGCCCAGGTCGTGTTCCAGACAACTAAACCTAACTCAAAAACCAGCAAAATCAAGAGAGGTTATATGGTACATTACCTAATCTTTGACGCTTGATGAGCGTAGAAACTTGCATCCTGACGATTTGCAATGATTTTGGCTCAAGATTATGCTCCAAAAATTTGCACTTTGGGGTTTTTTGGAGGTGAAGAGGGAAAGAAAATGTGTTTTGAACTTGGAACTGCTGAGTTTTGTCCCAAAATAGTAATGCACGCAGCGTGAGTTAACTCACGCTGCATTCAGCGTGACTTAAGTCACACAGGGATATTTTGGTCATTTTTTTCGGGAGGGAGCAATTTTATTTGTGGGAAGAGCAGTTTTCTATTCTCAATCTCCCAATCAACTCAAAATAAAGAAACTAAAAATCACACTAAAAATGAGTATAAGACATTTTTTTGTCAAAACATACAAAGAAAAAAGGAAGACATAACTTTTTTTCTACTATTGATCACCAAGATAGACCACAATTAATCAACTAACTTAATTGTTTTTCAAAAATAAAACTTTACATTGAGAATCATACTCCACAAATCCCCGCATAATATATTATTGGGGAGAGACGAAGGGTTTTAAATTGCTATCTAATGAATCAGAGTAAGATTAGTTTCATAATCGTTCCAAATAACTTAAGAGCAGTGTTATATCTCGAGAAAGGGAGCATCAATTCACGAAAAAAGAGCAGCCAATCACAATACACAGCTTGCCACAATACACGGAGGGAAAAATAGGAAGTGAACAATAAATCATGCAATGAAAACTTGCCAGCTGGAAAAAATCGCTAGGCCTATCCTTTGCTAGAAATATCATTTTCCATAAGTTAAACTTGTAGAAATACTCTATGAAACCACTGAGATCCCATTTGGTTCACATGATATGATAGAGATAGGATAGAATTTGAAACTGGATAAGGATATGAACATGATAAACATTTATCCTATCACATGTTTGTTGCACACATGATAACAACCATAATATCATATATATCACAATTAAATGACATAATTAACCTTGTAATTAATTATAATTAAATATAATTAAGTTATTATTAATTAGATACAAAGCTATTATTGTCAATCGTCTTCTTCCTTTTTTTAGGGATGACATAATCTTCATTCTTAAAGTTCAATTAAAAAAAAATCTTGACTTCTTCAATTAAAAAAATTGTTTACCGTCTTCTTCCTTCTTCAATTACAAAGTTTTATCAAAACCCCTTTGTGTAACTTCAACCTGTAAAAAAATTCATACACCAACAACAACCTATAAAAAACTTACAATTACAATTCAAGCTCTTAACCAAACTAATTGTTGTCTCTGTTGAAAATAATACGAAATTCCAAAACTCTCTGTTTCATCTCTTTTCAAATTTGACTTGAATACAAGATAGACAATCAAGAAAGAAACAAACAAACAATTAAGCAGATTGAGGAAAAAGAGATTGTAGGGTGGAATTTTGGTCAGATTTGTAACAAATAGAAGAGATGAAGTTGAAGAGTTATGGATGAAGAGGTAGAGGTCGGTGGATGGAGAGCATAGAGAATATGAGCGATGAATTGAGAGAGGGCAAAATAAACATTTTAGTGCTAATCATGATAGTATAATTCTAACCCACCAAAAACTAAGGATAAAAATAACAAAGAGTGAGTATGATAGGATTAGAAATGAGTTTAAGTTATTTTTTTCTATTGACGCACCAAACAACAAATTGAACAGGATATGATAGTTTTATCATATCATGTCTTTCTATCATGAGCACCAAACGGACCCTAAAGTGTTAAAAGGCCTTAACTACGATGGTTTTCAATTAAAATAAAGGACTCTACGGAGTACAGCAAATCTTTCAGAAGTTTTGCTAGTTGAACGTTTTAGCCTAATCTCATGAAGCTCCACACCTAGATGCAGGATGTTGTATAGCTAAATCAAAGTACTCATACACACAAGAGATCAAAATTTTGATCTGCCTCATTCCAGGTTTCATATATGCTAACTAATTAACAAATATAATGTGCAGAGGCATACTAGTATATATATGCAGTGCATATATATAAGTGCAACGTAGTAATAGTTGACAACATCGTAGGAATCTCTTTGTTTCTAGCTAGTGTATTGAAGTGGGGCAATACAAATATATTTGGACCACAAATTATTAATTGGTGAACAACATTACGGAGTAGAAATTAAGTGAAGTTCAAATTATTAATTGAAAGGTGAAGGAGACTGGTTCAGGTCCTAATCACACAGGTATTGGAGTTGTGGTACCGTCACTAGAAATTCAATGATGCCATAGGTAGACTATGGCGCTATGCACATTTAATGTGATTTCTGTGCATCTCAACTTGAAGCATCCATTGAAAAACCTGACCCTCTTTATAAGATCTCTTGTTCAAAATCTTCCATTAATGAAAAAGAAATCCACTTTATCCTTTTTGAAATCATAGGGCTGTTTCTATTACAAAATTCTTTTAAATTTTGGAGAAACGAATCGCATATGGGAAAGGTTATACTTAGCATTGGGGTAATCCAAGATACTATGTCCATCATATCATGTTTATGTATTTCCCATGTACATATTGAATTGAATGCTGTGTTTGAATATTGCCTATGCATTCAAAATATAACTACGACAATATATAGCATGGTGGATCAAGAATTCTATCTACTCTATGTTATTAAAATTTGAATAGTTAAAGTACATTTTTTTTGCTAATGAAAAGCATCGGCAAAAGAATTGTTTGTACAAAAGATCTTTAACCAAAAATTTAAGACATTTAATACATGAATCATATCTATTACGTATGACAATTGCTCATTAGGCAACTCAAATTCGCTATCGTTCGTGTCGTAACTCCCGATCGACTATTTTTGTGTGTAAAATTCGAACGAGTTGTAAATTTCGATCAGCTATTTTTAGTAAGATGAGCAATTTTGAGGTGCTTAAAGAGCATATTGTTTTGAAATTGGCCAAAGCCCTTCTCGTTGGACTTCACACCAAAAATTCATCATCACAAAGTGTAACATCCCTTTGATGACAATTTACGAAAATGAGAGGGTGATCCACAAATCACGACGGAAATCACTCAATGCTCTCAACGGACTCTCCCTCTCCTAAAGGTATTATTCTCATCACGTTTCATTCACCTCAATCTCTCACTGACGTGAACTTTAGAGTATTTGCATGTACACTATCCTAACTGGAGAGCTCATGCCGTTGTCCAATGTCACACCTTAATGACATTGGTCGTTGTTCAAGATCCACCTCAGATCATACATCATTCATCTAGCTCATTTCTAATCGATATAGAACCAACCGCTTACACTTGAATTTTAACACCTAATTTTTTGCTTAAAAAAATAACAATGGCATTGGCAATATGTATCTTGGTGGGATCAATATTTTTTTCTACTCTGCTAACCATCCATTAAAAAATTGAATAGTTCAAAATTCATTATTTTTCCTTTTTACACTGTTTTTAGCTCTCCTTTTTACACTGTTAAATATGCTATGCATATTACCACATACAAAAAAAAAGTTTTTATATATGTAAGTCAATGGAATTCTTGTTATGAGTTTGATTTGTCCAGGCTATAAAGTATACTTTCATTGAACCCACGCATTGTAAAAGGTTATTTAGCTTCCTTCTTAATGCATCTACTACCATAGTTTTCAACCCCACTTCTACAACAAGCACAATGGTGGGAATAATGGAATATTTACCATGATATTAGTTAGGCAAACGAAATAAAAAGGAAGGGGAATAATTTACATCATTCAACTCAAAAGTGATACGAAAATGCGCTTGCATGTTGATTAATAATTACCAAACCTTTCAAGACGTGGGTACCCTAATTTTTTCAAACTCTAGCTTAATTCTACCCCCATTGTGAATATTTGACATGACCAAAAGAGTTATTTAAAAAATAAAATCTACGAGAACATTAGATGATATAGGGGTGTGGATCAAATCCTTGAAATGGCCCAAAGCCGAATGATGATCTAATAGGCCTTTTAGCCTTTCTCAACATTCCGTATTCTTTATTCCTCTGGAAATGCATCTACTAGTGATAATTCAGTAACTTTTTTTTTTCCCTTTTGGAATGATTCATCGTTCCTTATTGACTATAGTTGTCTCTCATAAACGACCTCAAGGGTCGTAAAACATTCTGCAATAGTATTCATAAATCATTTAATAAAAAAATAGTATAGTTCAACTTGAGGATTTCATAACACATATGGGAATTATGGGGAAGTAATTAAATATGTATAGACTGTATATGTTGTATAATAGACCAGTTGTGCCTATGCGTTTCTCAATACATGCAGGGTGACACAATATATTTCATTTTAAAAGCAATATGCAATTTTAGTGAGGATGGGCCTTCCTAATGCATATCTATCTATGTGACTATGTGTGCCAAATTATACTGGTGGTTATTATTATTATTTTTTTAAAAAATTGTTTTTTCTCTTAAGTAGACAAAGAACGATAGCCAAAGTTTATGAAGCGCGGTAGAGGATGATGACGGTGAAGCTCCTCGGTATGGATCCTTTTATAAGTTAGGTTTAAAAAAATCAGTTGGAAACTTGTTGAGGTCGTTGAAGGATTCGCGTCGTGATCCACAAATTACCCTCTATAGATTTAACCTTGCCGAACCCTATGATTGAAATTGGTTGTGACGTTTCTTGGCGTGGTGGCAATGATTTCTGACGAGGTTTTTATCGGTAAAATGGTCCAATCATAAAATAAATGAGTCATGCTATATATCACGAGGAATAACCCTCGTCAATATCACGAATGGCTAATTGTTATATATATATATATATATATATATATATATATATATATATATATAAGTGTTACTATGTAGTAACTGTTATCCGCCACTGAGTCTAAGATTTTGTTTGTGAGTTTGAAGGGGAAGGTAAGGAAGGGTTTGGGGGTGAGAAATATAAGGGAAAATTGTGAAATTTTTCACATTTTTTAAAAGAGTATTTTTTTTAGAGTGATAAACTAATGTTTATGATTAATATATTTTTAATTTTAAGAATATTATAATAACGTAGATTATATCTTTATCTTTATAATACTAAATGTTAGGTAGTCTTGACCTAACCCTAATAACTAACCCTAATTTTTGGTTTTGAAAAAAATTTATGAAAAACAATTCCTGCTGAGAGTTGAATCACATACCAAGTTTTGACAGATCACAACCGTTACCACTGGACACTACAAGAAATCAACCATTTAGAGACCGAATTTTCAGTCGCTATAGCATCAAAATCGGTCACTAACAAATTTAGTGACTGAAATAGTGACCAAAAATAAGAGTCGCTAATTCGCTGGTCGCTGATCCATTGTGACTGTTATAGCGACTGAAATTCAGCGACTGTTTCTGTGACGACTCTTAGTGACTGATTTTGCGACTGTTCTTTAGTGACCGAATTTGCAACATATTCTAGTGACTGATTTAGTGACTGTTCTGAACTGAATATTCTATGAATATTCTACCAATAACGACTGGTGTAGGTCACTATTTCGGTCTCTAAATGCTGATTGTTTTTTTTTAAAAAAAAATTTCATTAACAGTCCAAAACATTATGAAAACACATTTAAAACATATTTAATCTCTCTCAAATATGTCATACACGCCAAAGACATTCAAACATTTTTTTTAAAAAAATAAGACAAGGGCAAATTTATTAATCAGCTAATTCAGGTAACATAGTGTCATCAACACATAGTACATAGTTATTACAAACTAAAGCCAGGAGGGAGCAAATAGCAGCTAGAAAACACCTAATGCCATGGCACAAAATTGAACTAGCCTACAACTAAAAAAAATATACTAAATTCCAAAATCACTTATAATGGCAGAAGCACCTAAGGCTCTGAAAAATGCTCTTGTATCAATGAAGATTCACCAACATCACACATCCAAGTCAAAAAGAGCTCCTTGCATCTAAAACGAATTTTGCACTAGAGTCCTGAAACATTCAAACCAGCACCAAAAGAAGATCAACACAAGAACAACAAAGAATATTATCACAGATGAGTAGTATTGTACCAATGAAGTCAACTTTCTATCATGATAATACAAATAAAAGTAATAGTTTTGAATGTCTCTAGATGTATGCCCTTTAGAGAAATAATAAAATCACCTAATAGTGGTGACAACAGTAAAACTTTAACGCTTAAAAGGTGCATTGGTAGTGGAGAATGATAAGTGAACATGGTAATTGAAGCAATGTTGCTTCTTTTCTTTTCCATTTATTCCCTACTATTTACCATTACTTTATGCAATAATGCATGAGATTTCTAAAATAGGTTAAAAAACACTAGACATCAATTCAGAGTTTGAAAAATTCTTGAGTAGGATAAAATAATTAGATGAAGATACATAATCCAGAATCTAAATTCTTAATTATACTCATATGTATTACTTGTAAACATAGTGCATAGTTTCTAAAATCACAACCACAAGGTATCGTTGATTATCCCTCCATAATTAATTTAGTTATTGTCATGGTTAACTCTTTAATTCAATTAGGATTATAAGTCTAGTTTTAGAATAAACAGGGTTCAATGCTTAGTCTAAAGACCATACCTTCAAAAGATAAGGTAGCATATAAAAACCAACTTTCCTAGATCAGTTTAAATTTTCATTTCAAAGTCAATTGATATAAACTCAGCAGATATAATCCTAAATGGCCCAAGGCAATAATAAAAGGATAAAAATTGTATAACTATCACAAGAGCATACCTAATGGCCATTGATTTCGTGAGCATCATATCCAACTTCATAAGGATCACTGTCCAAATCATCTAGCAGATCACTAACAACCTGAATATGAAATCGTCAGTTCAGTCTTTTGCGGATATAAAAATCTTGAAATCCTTAACAAGGGCATGAGCCAAACAACAAAGTGTGTCAACAACATCCTCTCAAAGCTCATTGTTTTTCCTGTAACAATTGATAGACATCAACAAACCAGCTAACAAGCAATGTAAAAGATGATAACAAAAATTGAAATAGAAAATCAAGAAACTCCGATGACCTTAGAAATTCTAAAAAATCGTATTATTATCAATAGTTTAACCAAAAGTATCTCTAACATTTTTTAAATACAATGAATCCAAATATACCCTCAACATAGTTTCATTCGGTTATTAACAATTATTTCTATTAAATTCACTACCACTTTCCTTAACTTTTAACTATTAAAAGAACCAAAAGAAAGGTGTTCAAGTCCAACCCTCCACTGAAACATGTTTAAGGTCGCACTCAATCCATCATTCACCACTCAGATTCATACATGCTAAATCCAAACTACAACAATAATCTATTAACACTTCTGTCCATATTTCACATTTAATTGCCACTGATAACTAGTCAATTTTATAAAAGGAAAAACCATAACTAATAAAAACAAATGTCATTATCAAAACTTAAGTTACAACAAACATTTATTTTCTTGGGTATGCAGACGTAGTGACAATCACCACAAAAACTTACACACAACTATGAGGTTACGAGTTTGGTCTCGGACGAAGGTATCCCAACCTAAATTTATGGGTATTTGTTGGTTACGCTAGTCCTTAAAGACAAATGCATGCTTCTTTTGTCAAAGAGAAAAATGCTTACATTACTTTCAAAGACCAAAATCAATTCGAAGCTACTAATATAATCATGAAAGGAATCATATATTGATTCCAGTATATGAAGGAATTAAAATGATTGGAATAAAAGAGATGAAGTATTAGAAATTAAATCTGGATTTAACTACAACCAATTGGAATAATTCCATAAATATTTCCACAACGTTATGAAATAAATCTGCATTAAAAAAGTTAAATATTGAAATAAATTATAAAAACTGAAGAGAAAAAAAATACCTCTGGTGTGGAGTGGATTGAAACCATCGACATCCAATAAAGCACAAGTTTTGAGTTCATATAATAGCTTATCCATCTTTAATCATATTCTGGATCATTGTGCTGTTTAACATCAGGAATAAACGTGTCAATGCTAAAAGATATAGACAGCTTAAACTCAATGCAGATGGTAGACTAACATCAATGCTCAGAAGTTGACGTTGGAAAGGAAGACACAGCCCAATAACCTAGCATATGCAAATACATAGAAATTCTACCGAATAAAACTATCATCATTTTGTAAAATATGAAAGAAAATACTGCATCCAACGATGAATGTTTAATTTGCAACAAAAAAAAATGGCCCAAAATGAATCTCATTCTCATTTTTCAGTATAATACTTTTTATGGGCATTAAATTTTTCATTAAAAAATGCCAGTGAAATTGTAATAGACATATAAAGCTAGCCATTTCCTATTTCTAATAGAGCAAAAGGGATTATAAACAATCAGTGAAACAGGACTACAAATCTATCACTAAGGAGCATATAATATGTACCCATTTTCAGAGCCAGATGTGATTTCTGCTCGCAGAAGATCACCAGCACTGAGGTGAATAAACCCGAAATGTTCGACAACATTTGCACATTGGGTACCCTTTCCACTGCCCGGGCCACCTGTACAATTATCATTATTAGATCAATAATCAACTTAAGATTAGAAAGAAGAAAAAAAAGTAATCCACAAACAACTTCAACAATAAACAAAATAGAGACATACAAATGGATAAATATACGTTCGCTTTCAATGGGAGAAAGAACACTAAAAACATGATGTAAACAATAAATGCTATGCCTTAAGTTAGTAATAGCTGGTAATTGGTAAAAATTAATACACATTTCAATTATGGATGCATTTGGAAGAGCTTATTTACAGTTTATTTATGTTTATCTTAAGGCATTAGCAATTGTGTGTGTTTTGTTTTGAAAGACTAACGAAAATAGCTCATGAGATGCCCACAAGCTGTTTTAATCTCATTCTATCTTCAATCACCGAAATAGTTTACACATAACTGCTTATTAAATATAAGTGCTATATTTAGTTGAATATCCGAACACTTATATCAGTTGAATATCTTGTCGAGGAAAACAATGAACTGCAGGTTCATGTTTTAGCTGCAAAATTGCTTGTTATAAATAAATTGGAACAACAAAGAAAGTATACATGTTCAACATAAATAGTCAAATGCATTGGGATTTTACTAAAAGCTCATTCAGATGCAAGATGACTATGGAGATTCGTTGACTTGAATGCAATTAATCAATGCTCACCTAACACAAACACAACTGTAGGATTTTTATTTAGGACGCTTCCATTTGTATCCTACAAATAAATGATGAATTGAAAAATCAGTTGAGTAACACTGCATCAAAATTGATACCGTTAGTATCCTACAATCAAATAAGTGATTAAAAACAAGTTGAAATCAATACTGAATTAAAAATGACACGATTTGAATTCTACAATTGAACAAAGGATTGAAAAAATAGCTGAAACCAATACTGCATTAAAATTGACACAATCTCACTAATAGGAATCCACAACAACAACCAGCCTTATCCCACTAAGTGGGGTCAATACTAATAAGAATCCAAACCATATTATTTAATTCTTTCAAAAATATTTTTTTAGTTGGACATTCTATCATGGAAAAATATATTTTCAAAGTTTGTGTCTCCAAATTCTATAATTCTTTTTTTTTTTTTGATCAAGTAGCCTAGAGGGTAGAAATTTGAACCCCGACACCTACATACTGCAATGCCTGCCAACTGAGCTATGCTCACGGAGACCCAAATTCTATAATTCTATACAGTTGTATGTAAAGCATGAGAAATAAATAGTCCAATCAGATTTTCAAAAGAACCGGTTAAAATGCAGAAAAAAGCTAGAAGCAAAAGCAAGACCATGTATGACACAACCATGAATACCTTGTTTGCAGCTTCAGTAACAGTTCCCATGAGTAGTAGCAACTACACTGTTTTTATCTGCAAACAAAGAAATCCAGGTAAATATTATGAGTTCAAGATAAATTATTTACTTTAAAGAATCAAGTATGCTGACATATTTGTATTTATTTATTCCGTCACATACTGTATGGTAAAACAACCTTTCACCAATGCCAAACCGCAACTTAACGAGGGAACACAATTAAAAATAGACCAATCATATTTCATTTACATAAAATTATAGGGGCACACTTTTGATACTAAAAAGACAGGAATATGTATTTGGTCTTATACATCTTCGAATCATATTTGTGTCTAAATACAAATTGCTTATGCTTGCACTTTTGTTACCAAAAAAGAAGGGAAAATGTATTTGGTCTTATATAAATCCATCCGCCTATCATATTAAATCTACATATAGTTGCTTATATCTGTACTTGCTTATAAGGTCTCTATGTTTCACCAAATTTGGATAATACAGAAATGTTGTCATTCACCAATTAACAGATCAAGCAGACACGTAAACTCTCATTCAATTTTCGATACAAACTTTCACCAATGCCACGCAAGGCAGTACCATTAACCAAATCAGGAATCAAAACTTCAGATCTAAAGCCAAAACAATATCACAGACACTAGAAAAACTCAGTTAAATTTCTTAACATCAAAAACACATGGATTTAAACATTTCAGATAATTTTTGAAAACTATGTGTTTGATTTGATTTTGTTGGGTGCGATGAATGAGAAATTTAACTGAATTTTTCACATTGATTAGGGAGTGGATTCATGATTACGCTCTCAGTTTTGTGATTCCGCATTCTTCGCACGCATGAAATCAAACACAGATTTCAAAAAATCACACAACTATGAGCAAGATCACAAATCTACTCCCCAATTAATGTAAAAAAACTCAGTTTAATTTCTTTTTCTTAGGCAACATCAAACATGTGGATTTCAAAAAATCACAAAATTGAAAACATAAATCACAAATCCACTCCCTAATCAATGTTAAAAATTCTGTTAAACTCCTTATTCTTGGCACGCGGCAACATCAAATACACATGAATTTCAAAACTGAAATCACAAAACTGTGAGCAAGATCACAAATCCACTACCTAATCAATGTTAAAAAAATTGAGTTAAATTTCTCATTCTTCGCATGCGGCAACATCAAATCAAACACATATGAGAAACTTCATTTAAAACAATAAAAGCAGATACTTCAACTACTAGAATAGACCGATGCCTGACAGAAAATAAATCATAGACATTTGAGGCTGATATTTCAACTAAGAAATAGCTGGTCAAAATTACCTTTCCAGAATGATCCCGAACAGGTGATATGTGAAGAAGATTCCAAAATGAGCTTTTATCCTTCCTGTTAAATGTTGTGTAAATTGATTCAGCATATCCAGTAAACAAATTTCAAATATTTGACCGCAGAGATAAAAATGAATGGAAGTATTAACCAGTAATTCAAAAATTGAGTTAAATTTCTCATTGGGTACCCTTTCCACTGCCCGGGCCATACCTAATCTGAGCAATTTTTGTATAAAAACAAAGAAGGAAGTTAGGGTTTTAAATAAAAATTGCGGATTTTTAGGTATCAAGAATAAACTGAGCGAAAGAAGAAAAGAAGACTAACCATTGAAGGAGAGGACACCACAGCGAAAGAGAGGAGGAGATCAACGATGAAGTTGCTCCTATTGGAAAACTGATTGAACCAGATGATACATCTCGTGAAGGGGGTCTCGAAAATTAAATCTTTTTCTACGATCTCTTAGAGTGGTGGCCGGATCTGGCTGAGAAAGATGCAAAACAGTGGTGATATTAGAGAGAGAGGAGGAGCGGCTAGGTTTCATTTGTCTGAAGTGAGAGAAAATAAAAAGGAACAAAGTGAAATTAGAGTAGTTGTAGAAAAAGTAGATTTTTAATTTAATTTAAGTTTTTATTGAGAGACTGATTGTTCGGTCGCTGATATATCGGTCTCTAAAAGGGTCTCTAAAATAATTTTGTGACCGATTTAGAAACTAATTATTCGTGACCGAAAGTTTCCATATTTATAGTCTCAAAATCGGTCACTATTGTGACCAATTTTTTCGGTTTCTAACTCGGTCACTAAATGACAATTTTCTGGTAGTGGGATCACTAAAATTTTTTGTGACTTATAGTTGCTTTCATTTTATTTATTTAGCACAAATGCGAGTTCACTTTAAGTCATTCTCACAACCCTGAATTCCAACATCATTTGAACACGAATTGAACGTCATTCACACACATCATGCGATTCAACTTCATTTTCACCGCCGCCATTGACCCCAATAACAACATCCCGCCGCCGTTGCAACTGTCACTTCAACAACACATGTCGTCGTAACTGCCATCACCGGAAAATCATTTTCTCTCACTGATCCACACACATCACGCCGGCGACGCCGCCGCCGCAACTGCCATCTCACCAACAACTGACTGCCGTAAATGTCATTGCCGGTAACTCACTTTCTCTCACCGATTCACACCATCTTTCATCGAATTGACAAAAAATTATGACCAATGTTGATATTGATTGTCTGAATTTTGTTAATTTCGAATCCTTGACATTAGGGTTTGAAAATCATTGATTTTGATATGTGATTGTGTGAATTTTAGCTTTTTCTTCATTGTTCTTTTTTTCATACTAAATGTTAAGTAGTGTTGCCCTAACCCTAATGATTAGCCCTAATTTTTAGTTCATAAAAATTTATGTAAAAAACTTCTGGTGGGGATCGAATAAGGTACCACATGCTTTCAATTCACAACTCTTACTATCAAGGTACTAATGTTTTTTATGACATGTGATTGTTTCAATGTTGTGTATTCAACATAAATCTTGGGTCCTCTTTCTTTCAATCTCACAATCCCTAAATCATTTCTCACTCACTTTCATCTCTCTCACCATCTTGCAATTGAACCTAATAACCATAACACCACCCTTTTTGACGGACATAATTAATTTTTATGAAGAAAAAAAATCTGCAAGGAATTGAATCAGATAACACATGAAAATGTCATTTTTTTTAAAAGTCACTAACGTCATTGCAATTCCTTTTTTGATAGTAGTTCCTTTTCATTATTAGCGGTTCCTTTTCATTATTATTTTTCTTTCAATTACCACATAACGTTCCTTTTTTTTTTCTTTCGGTTACCAAATAGCAATTCCTTTTCATTATTTTTTTCTTTCGATTACCACATAGCAATTTCTTTTCCTTTTCATTTTTATAGATTTAATAGCTTTTGCAGTTAGGACCAATTTCTTGGTGCAAGCTTTTGTATATATTTTTCTTTTGATTTGTCATTTTTATCGCAGTCCATCTTTTATTTTTGTTGCTTTTTGAGATAATTTGATAACATAATACTGAATGTAACTATAAAAGTAATAATATAGCCAATTTGATAGTTATATATGAAGTTATACAAAACCAGTGCGATGCACGGGTTAGAGTCTAGTTATACTAAATGTAGTGTTGTCTTAAACCTAATGATTAACCCTAATTTTTAGTTATGAAAAAATTTATGAAAAAAACTCCTTGTGGGGATCAAACCAGGTACCACATGCTTCCAATTCACAACTCTTACCACCAAGGTACTGATGTTTTTTATGACATGTGATTGCTTCAATGTTGTGTATTCAACACAAATCTCGGGTCCTCTTTCTTTCAATCTCACAATCCCTAAATCATTTCTCACTCACTTTCATCTCTCTCACCATCATGCAATTAAACCTAATAACCATAACCCCGCCCTTTTTGAAGGACCCTCCCTAACCCCCCCAAAACCTTCATCCAATACAATTTTTTAGTTACCTCAAATAGGGAGGGTTTTATATTTTGAAGAAAAATAAGCCCCCAAACCCTCTCCTCTCAATGTCCTCTATTTCTTCCACTTACTCTTTCTTTCTTTTTTCTTTCCAACCCCCCCCCCCCCCTTCTATTCTCCTCTAAACTCGCAAACAAAGCCTAAAAAAAACCGTTCATCACCACCACATGCATGTATTCCCACTAAAATTAACATAGTATGTGCAATTCCACCCCAAAGATCAGCAAGCAATGAGATTTTGGGCCCCCGCCATGCCACAGTCAGGGAAGGGGTTAATTACACAAACAACGCAACAGTTGGGACTCAGCGGTACGGCAAAGGAGATGGAGTAGTTGTTGTTATTATAGGTGAAATATAGTGTGTCTAGTGCTAACAGATCAGTGCAGTGTGGATTGAAGTCTCTGCAGACCCTAAGACTTCTGGTTTTTTTTTTGTTTCCTTTCTATTTTTTAGGCATTATCTTTTATTCACTTACCGTGTATTTTCATATTGCACCCCTATCCTATCCTATCCTATCGATCGCTGAGTTTAATTTTTCTTCCTAGTAGTCTAAGACTACATACATTAACGAAATTAAAAAATTCATTTAACTGGAATAAGTAAATAAATTCATGTAAACGTACTTGATTTTGCTAAGCTACATTATGACATTTCTCAGTTTCTATCGGCGCACACGATCTTAGTACACGTGCAACCTGTAAATATGAATTTATCGACGGTACTTGAAATCACTAATATACACTTATGTTAATTGAGTTCATGTAAGATCTAAATATTAGAAATTAAAGTTTTATGTTGATTGAGTTTGCGTACTTGTTAAAAAAAATAACACGTGAAGTAACGGAGTTCACATTCAATTCTTAACTCGCAATAAAAAAAACACTAAAAATTACTCAACTGTTCACTCGTCTATGCGATAAAATGTTTATAAAAGTCCTTGTGTGAGTTTCATCAACCTTTGATAAAAACAAAATAATACATATGGACGTGGGGGAGAGAGAGGAGATATTGGAAATGAAATTGAGTTTTGAAAAACAAATATGAGACAATGAGCATTTAGGCATAAGTATTTTTAATTTATGTAGGGGGTAAGTTGAAATAAGGAGGTGTAACTACCACAAATAAAAGAACGTCCCATAAGAAAGAAGATATGGGCCAGATGTTTTCCATGCATTTCATCTACTGCAACCGAAATGTGAGTACAACCAGTTCACATAATTGATAGAATCCACCCCCGCCCGTGCCTCTTCGTTCTGATTTTAAAATCCAAATCATGTTTTTTTATTATGGGGATATATTAGTCACGATTGAACCGTAGCAAATTACTTCTTTTCTTTCAGAATTTTTACCAGTGGCGTATCCAGGACCTTAGGCCAGGGGGTGCAAAATATAAAACTTTAATAATAATAATAATAATAATAATAATAATAATAATAATAATAATAATAATCATGCATATAAAAGTAATATACTCAAAATATTACATTGTACTCAATGTATAGTGTATCAAAAAGATTTACATATAACCTTCAAAAAGAGTCCTACAACAACAAAAACAAAGCATGTGTGAATAAACTAACAACAACAAAATGGTAGCTTACTATTTTCTATTTACAGAACAGAGGCACTATATACATATTTGATAAATTATTGTGGAATCTACATGATTTTGAGGTAGCAAGTGAACTTGTGAATATAGATCTCTACATTTTTATTGGAGGCTTCAAATGATTATACACCAAAACAGACTTGGTTGGTTGTGTGTTGAAATTCCAAAAGATATTCATTTATTGGAGGTGTACTAATGATTCAAATAGGTGAAGAAAATGTTTAAACCAGAGGACAAGGAAAATTATTGGAGGTGTACTAGTGTTGGAACTATGCAGCATACCATGTGATAAATTTTTACCTTATTTCAATTTGTATACAACTTTCAGAAAGAAAGAACAAGGAAAGATAGAAGGAAAAACAACTTGGGAATAATGTAAAGCATTAGCAGTAATTTATTTCAAATTACATCATAATATTATGGTATCACATTCATATTCATTTGGTAATTGGTAAACCAAATCATCATGGTTCTTGCTTAAACTAACACATTCTAGTCATTTGGTAATTGAATAATGAATTAACTAACACATTCTAACTTTTCTTTTTCTTTCCCTGTTCTTGCTTAATTAATAATTCAGTATTCTTTTCTTTGCCTTCTTGCCTAATTCAATCATCACTTAGATTGTTAGACACTTACACAAAAACAAAACAATGTGAATAATTAAAATGAATTCAAACTTTTCTTTTTAATGCTTAATTCAATATTCTGTTAGTTTTCTTTCCCTTTCTTGCCTAATTCAATAATCACTTACACAAAAACAAAACAGTAAATCATAGAGTTTTCACAGTTTGGAATAAAAACCCAGTTAAATATGGAATAAAAAAAAACTATGGAATAAAAAAAACACCATAACAAAGGAACCCAGTTTGATTCATCACTAATTCACTAACACCATACTACAAAATTGAATTTTATTGAACCCTAATTATAAAATCCCAAATTCGAATTTTATTGAACCCTGACTTAAAATCCCAATTGAAAATTTCTAAAAACCCTAAGATCAAGATCCATTACCTTAGTGAGAGAGGTGGGTACGGCGGCCACTAACAAATGAGAGAGAGACCGACATAGTGTGTTATGGTGGAGATCGCGAGTTGTAGAGAAAACCCAGTGTGAGAGAGGAGTTCGCGAGTTGCAATGAGTGTGAGAAAGAGAGGCCAGTGTGTGTGGTGGTGGCGCATCTCAGCCGCCGGCGGAGCTGCTGTGGTGGACTGGTGGCGGTGTTATGGTGGAGATTGAGATACGTTATACGTATGTTGTGTTAAAGTTGAGAGGAGAGAAATTAAGATAGAGTGAGAAGTTAGAGAGAAGTGTGAAAGTGAATTATGAGAGTAGTTTTTCAGACTTGGGCTCAATTGGATCTAAGGTGCAAATAAAAATATTTAGGGTGTGCAAAGTGCAAAAAAAACAGGGGTACTGGTGAAAATTTTAAAAGTTCAGGGTGTGCACCCAGGGTGTGCAGGTGCACACCCTTAGTGTGTACTGGATCCGCCCCTGATTTTTACACATCTGAATTTTAGAATCCGGACGACAAAAAGTCAATTTTGCACATCCTAATTTTATAATCCAAATGTGTCTTTTATATGGTATGAACCCCTTGTGAAAAAAATGCAATTATCATGCATCCATATTTTAGAATTTGAAGGGCAAAAGTAAATTGAGCACATCCATATTTTAGAACCAAATGCGCCCTTTACATTGTTCGAACCACTCATGAGATAAATGCAACTTTTTTTTTACATCGGGATGTTTAAATTTGGAGGTGTAAAAAGTCTATTTTCTTCATCTTATAGGATCACACATATTATAGAGTTTCAAATTCTAAAATCAAAAAATAAAGAAAAATGAATAAAGGTCCTTTTGTGTTTTTCATGAGCGCACGAGATGGGAGGAGGAATTTTTCAAATGTTGGAGGCTCGTATAAAATGTGGCATATTCTCAAGAAAAATACTCTTTTCTCATACAAAATTGCTCATTTTCATACAAACTGACTAAAATACCCCCAGCGTGCGTTAACTCACGTTGGTATATACCGAGCGTGAAAGTCACGTTCGGTATATACCAACGTCAGTTAACGCACGTTGTGTACATATTATTACATTACACCACTAAAACAGAAATATTATTACACACAACATAAATATTATTACATTACATTACAATTCATTACATTCAACAGTGATTATTATAACATAAATTTAAGGAACTTTTTTTTAAAAAATCGATTAATCATAATGCCCAATCTTTTTGGGGTAGGGGGGCCGGTAGACGAACCCGCCACAATCACCTCTACCGCTAATGGGAAAACACATTCAGGCCAGATTCTTGTCGATTAATCATAATGATCCTAACATGACTAAAAAATTCCCTCGTCGATTAATATAATGATCTCAATCGCCGTCATAAAAAAACAGCATAAGATCATTATGATTAATCGACTAAGGACATTGATACCGTTTACGCCTATAGTAACAAAACTAAAAAAATAAATTGGGAAAAGAGATGGGAGATGGGAGAATGAATGAGAAGAAATGAGAATGAGAAAAAAATGAAAGAAAATGTTTCAATTTATAGATTTTTTGCTTGAATTCTATTGGTCGAAGAAAGTAACAACTCCTCCCTGATTGGTCACTGTCCTAACTGTCGTCCAACCTACGTGAATTAACTCACATTGGCCGGTAACCTGCATGAGTTAAGTCATGTTGCCACCATCCACCCGCGTGACTTAAGTCACACATGTTCACCGGCCAAAATACCGAGCGTGACTTAAGTCACGCCCATTACAGGTCAACGTGACTTAAGTCACGTTGGCTTCTGGTGTAGCAGGACTCGGCATTGAATTCTGTCAACCAAGCCATTAATGACCACAAACCAATACACACTCGTAATTGATCCAAATTACACCATTTCAACAACATAATCACACATAAGAACATAATCACACATTATTGATCCAAATTAGACAAATTTGTCGTTAATCACACAATCACATAATTGATCCAAATTACACATAATCGATATAAATTACACAAATTCGTCGTTAATCACACATAATCGATCCAAATTGCCCAAATTCATCGTTAATATCATAATCACACATAAACGATCCAAATTACACAAATTCGTCCACAAATACACAACCCACAAATTCGACACAAATTCATTAAAATGCAACATTACAGACAAAAATTCGAACACATTACACCACTACACGTTAATACATATTACACTTCAATAGAGCGGACACAAAGATGTAAAATATTAGTTTGAACCAATAACCTAAACATGTAATCTACATCGAAATCATTACGGATAATAACTGGATAATAATCCGTCTTCCAAAAGTCTTTCTCCTTATCCTCCCCCAAGTCCACGAATGACACCTGTACAAATACATTTGATGTTCTTTGATTTTCACCTAGATGGACAAAGTATGTGTCAAGTTGTGCCTTCAAATCATCCCAACTTGTCGGTGGAGGTTAAATAGACCCTAATCGTCTTCTTCACGTGGGAGTATCAGACATGAGTTTCAACTTTGTCTTGAGACATGTTTTACTTCACAAAATAAATAAATAAATAGTTGAATAATTAGAGACATATAATTTTATAAAATGCGAGTAATAAGAATAACGAATAAAATTGTTGATGTTTTGTCCATCACAAAAAATGTCATATATTTATATAATCTTATTTACATATTGGCCACAAAAATTGTCATTACATAATCGACCACAAAAATATGCCGGTGTAATATCGACAAAAATAGGACGAACACCGACTAAAAGTGTCGTAGCCTATCTAACTAGCTAGTGATAGTGCATAATCTTCATCTGCTTCAATTACTTCAAATTCTCCTTTTGGTTTTTCTAGAGTGGATATTGGATTGAGCTGATTTGTTGATTTTTTCGGCGGCTTCATCTCCTTAGACATGAGATCTTTGAACAAAGCTTGTCTATCCATACATGCAAACTCTCATTGCTCTGCCACACCAATCTTGTGAATCTTCCACTTCGTACAAGGCGGTGGTAATGGACAACCATCTTTCAAATAAATATGAAGAAAGTGGCAGGGAATTAAGCCAAGACACGTGATGTGGGCATGTGGGTTAAGTGGCAAAGCACCTCGGATTGGGAAATATGTCTCACATATACCTCTTTCCGCTGAAACCAATTGAACAACGACTCTATTGTAGCAAGTTGCAACAATGTGACCCATATCCGGTAATGTCAACCACTTATCTTCGCATGCAAATCCACCACTATTTGTTGGAGGGTGTAAACTATTCAAGATATATTGAAAACGCTTCTCCGAACCAAATATCGGCAAATAGTCACTCTTATTATTTTTCAACTCTTGAATAAGTGCACTACAAACCAATACATGATTTTCCTCATCCATACCCATGTGTCTAGCTATGACCCTAAATCTACAATTATCATCTCCTTTAACATTCACAATATTTCGATGAAAGGTTTCATGATCTTAGGGAATTGTGTTATGTATGGTAAGTCCGGAATATACGGATTCAGGTGTCTAGTAGAGGTTGAAGCTTGTGAGCGGGATGAATTGCCTAAACGTGCACATTTCCTCTTTGGAAGTGTTGTCTTGGCATGTGATGATTGGCTATCAGGATTTTGAGAATCAACACGATCTCATGTAGAGAGGATTCGACCCGTGGATGACTATTTTAGTGTAGACCTTACCCTTTTAGGTGCTCCCTGTCATACCCCATTTTTTGACTCATATTTTTTCTTTGTTTTATCTTTTATTATTTCATCATTCATTATTACTTTTTATTATTTTTGTTGATGGATTTTATTTACATTTATCACCATAAGCATTGCTATCACCTTCATTAATATTATCATTATCCTTATTAATACTTTTGCTATTGTTTTTTAAAATGATATTATTATTATTATTATTGTTTTTCTTATTATTTGTTATTTTTATCAATGTTTTATAATTATTATTATTATCATTATTTTTTTATTACTAATATTATTATCTTCTTCATCATTATTATTATTTATCTTTATTACTATTATTATTACTATTTTTGTTTCCATTATCATTTTCATCATTACCATCTTGTTATTGCCATTACTATTATCATTATTGATTTTTAATTGTTTTATTTTAAAGAAATACAAAAAAAGAGAAAAAGGGAGTTCGCACTGCGACCCTACCTTCGCACTGCGAACTCTGCGAAATTTCTGCAGATTTTTTATTTCTGTGATTTATCTTACTTTTGTTTTCATTTTAGTTATTGTTATTATTATCTATCATTATTATTATCACTGTGATCATCAATTGTGGCTGATTGGATGCACAAAGCAAGAATCAAATGTGTGACATTAAAGGTTGAGGAAAGATGGATTTTCTTCCAACCTAGCATGTGCTCAAGCAATTGGGCTGCCCTTGGTCAGCTCTTGTCCCTCCCAATTGACCTGTCATTAACCCTGAGCTTGCCAGCCAGCTGCTTGTTCCCTTTTCTTCCTTCTTTCTTCACCAAAACCAGTCAAACATAGGTGGTTCCACTTGCCCAAAAGCTGTTTGTGCTGCCCTGTTTTCAGATGTTTTTCTCCTTCCTCACACCAGCCCACATGCTCCCTTTTGGCTTCCCCTAATCTCTGTACATGGCAGTACACGTTTTCCTTGCTTGACCTCCCAAGATTGCAAGGATTGATCCCAAGAACCACCCAATTGCAAGCTGCCCTGTTTTTCAGATTTTTTCTCATCATTGCTATCCAAGATCAGCTGCATTAATGGCTGGATTTGGCTGATCTCTTGACCAAGGTTGCAAGACAATGTCCCATCTTCACTTTGCATTAAATGCAAAGCAAGATAGCCTGGTTTTAGCCCAAAGATCAGCTGGATTCTAGGGATTTTTTCATCATTGCATAGATTTCATTTTTGGCCTATAAAAGGGAATGCAAGGCATAAGGATTACAGACCTTGAAGAACTAAAAATACAGCATTTTTTGAGAGAGAATAGAGAGTCCAATTCACAGATTTTACACTCATAGCAAAACATTTGAAGCACTAGTGTCATCATCATCCATAATCTCCAACTTCAAAGCTTTGCAAAATCAATCAACTAAGCCACTTCCTATCTCTTGTATAAGGCATTGCTAGGAGTTCTGTAAGTATCCTAAAGTCTTTATCTTTCAATTTTGTTTGCTGTTTGCATCATTTACTTAGCTTAATTTCATTTTGTGCAAAAAACCCCTTTTGAAACTCAAGAGGAATCTCAAAGTTGCAAAGCACTAAAACTGAGTTGTTATACTCCTTTTCTTCCAAATTTGCAAAGCTTTTTAACCCCCTTTAGGTTCTGAAGCTTGCTCAGGAGCAACTTCTGAACTTCTGTTCAGAAGCAGCTTCTGAGTTCAATTTTTCGCATACTTCGCAGAGCAAAGTCATGGTCGCAGTGCGACCATGACAGAACCTGACTTCGCAGAGCCACGTTCTGGTTGCTCTGCGAAGGCTGTAAAACTCAGAACATGAATCAGGCTTCCAAAAGGCCAAATTTTTGAGGTTCTAACCATTGATTCAGAACCTAAGAGGGTTAAAACTCATTTTTATTCAAACCATATCAAGAAACTTTGCATGATATTGGAAATTTCACAAGTTTGTGCTATTAATTTTGAGTAACTTGCAAAACAAGTTATGTTCTTAAATTTTCAAAATCAAGCTTGAGCAAATAAGCTAAGTTCTTTTCCTTCAAAACTAAACTTGAACAATAACTTTGTTCATGATTTTCAATCAAAACACGACCTCGAGCCGAACTTGCTCATTCTTTTTAATCGAACTCAAAATTGAGCCGAACTTGTGCATTTTTCAAATTTATGCATATTTTCATGATTTTGTTCATCTTTCAAACTTGAACAATACTTGTTCTTGAGTTCCAATAACTTGAGCAACAAGCTATGTTCATGATTTTTAATAAACTCGAACAACAAATTGTTCGTGATTTGTTTTACAACTTTCCTTTAAGTTTCTAACCAAGTGTTTTACCCCTTTGAAATTTCTTTGAGTTCCAACGAAGCAAGAGCTTGAATGAAAAAGGAATGGTTTGACGTATATCTCTCCAAACCCCGGTTTGCACGAATGCGTGACGTATGTCTCGTCGTTCGAGCAATCGTCATTCCGTTTTCATACGCGTCCAACGCGTTTAAACTTTTCTTGGCCCACGTGGTCAATTCAAACTTTTACGCCTTGTGCGATTTCCATCGCCTTAATGTGCGTCCGTCTTTTAAAACTTTTACGCCATGTGCGATTTCCATCGCCTTAATGTGAGTCCGTCTTTTAAAACTTTTACACCTTGTGCGAATACCATCGCCTTAATGTGCGTCTTTTTATCATTTAAACCGTTTTACGCCTTCGTGCGTTTTCAAATCTTTTTACTTAATTAAAACGAACCAACATACAAATTTTTTCTACCCTGCAAAGAACTACGTACGCTTTGAATTCTCCGTCTACCGGGAGATACGTAGGAGCAGGATTCACATCTTGTCAAGCCCGTTAATAAAAAACTTTCTTTTTTCCCTTTTTATCATATTTTCTTTTTCCCTTTTATATATTCAAGCACGCAAGCAAAACTTTGAAAACATTCTAAGCCTAAGTCGACTAAGAGGTTCCCGTTGAGTACAACGGATGTGAGGGGTGCTAATACCTTCCCCTCGCATAATCGACTCTCGAACCTAAAATCTCTTATTTAAAGGTAATTTCGAACTTTTTTCCTTTTCTCCCCGAAAAATTAAAAGTTCAGTCGTGATTTAAAATTAGTGATTCAACGCTTCTCGATAGCTTGATATCCGAAATTCGACGCGACACTCCCTAAGTTACCACCTTCCTTGGAGGTGGAGACAACATTGTGTCTTCCGAAAATGCAAGTCGACGCATCACCTCTTTGATGTGGAGTTTCATCTTGTAAGGGGCTTTTTTGAGCCGTTCTTGAAAGCCATTCTACTCCTCCATCACCGAAAAATCATCATCCACCTCTTCTCCGCATACACTCAACCTTTCCCAATGAGACTCTATTTCATCCAATCGAATATGCAATTTTTCTTTTCTCTTCATGGCAAGAATGCATGCACAATGCAAGTCGTATGATGTCTTTTGAACACAACCACAATCTTTCTTAGCAAAGCTGAATGTATTGGACAGCTTTGCTTCCTCAAAGATAAAACACAATGCGGGTCTAGATACATAACCCTCCAACAAATAGAAAGTCTCCTTTGTATCTATGTTCTAAGACGGTACGACTCCTCCCAAAACTTGCTTATATCTCGGACAATTGGATAACCAACATCTTGTCTATTTCATCCCAACATCATGCCAAATCTCCCACACTACTCCTCAAATATTTTTTTTCAATTTTCCATGAGCCGATTCAACAATGTTGGTGGTTCTACAACCAAGATGCAAGACTTTATCTGTCCATGCCCTCACAAATTTTTCCTTAACGGTGTTCAATATTTTGGTTTGAACATAGTTAAGGATTTTTGGAAATGGTTTGCATACATCTTTGAATCGCATTACCGCACTTGCATATGCATCCTTCGTAGGAGATTCAACTAAATCTTTCCAAGCATCCATGATTTTGTCAACAATTTCACTTTCCTTCGCCTCTTTCACTTTCTTCACTTCTTTGCCAATCAACTTTGACATCCTTCGGCTTCGCTTTGACTCTACAATCCATGATGCACTTAGCCCTTACATTTTTCCAATATGAAAATAACAAGTAAAGCGGGGGTTTACAGGGAGAACTTGGCAACGACGTTCATCAAAGCATTGTCCCGGTCCGTGACAACCCCCTTATGCATGTTGAGTTTTGAGGATAAAAGACTAACCAAATCTCAAGTGCCCAAGTAAAGTTGTCCTCTTTTTCAAAGGCAAGAAAGGCAAAACCAACCGAATATGTCATGTTGGTAGAGGTGACACCAACAATCTCAAATAAGACATTCTATACAAGTTGGTTTTGTAGGTGGAATCCATGACCAAAACTGTAACATTCGGGATTTGCCTTTTCAACTGGCTGGCCCAGGTTTGCTCCGCAATGTTACTCATGGACTTCTCCACGGCCCCTATGTGGAGTTTCATGCCTTCCGTGGGAATCGAACCATGTACCTGGGACCTATAAGTACACGCTCAATGCATTCCCACTACCATGTACCGTGGGAATGGAACCATGTACACTCTTTTTATAATCGTCACACTTTCTTGGGTTTTTACCTTTAAATCCGTTAAAATATTCCTAGGCAACACCAAGCTTTTTGTCATGTTGATAACTCTCATCTTCTCCTCCTTTTTTAGTCTTCCCGCAAGAAGGTGACCACCTAATTTTGGCTCCAACTCATGGTTGTGAATTCCACAAAGCATGGCCAACCACCAATCACTTGAATTCTTCTCAAAGTAACCACACAATCTAACAGACAATCACATTTCCTTGAGCTCAGCCTTCAAGCTTCAATTTTCTTCTTCGTCTTCGATGGTTTGTATACACCACTCCTTTCACACTGCAATGTACCATTGGATTCTTTAAACTAATAAAGCAACTCATCTCGCTCTTTCCATCTTTCGTGTTGTTAAAAAAATGAGGCGGTGTGTACTTCATAACCGCGAGACTTGACAACACCGGGTATTAGGTACTAGTTTCAGGTTTTTCTTCAATGTGAGCTTGAAATGGAATTTTGACTTCTAAGCTTCACATCAACGGTTGGTTTGACATCAACGGAAGCTTTGCCAGAAGCTTCAATTAGGCCCGGTTTCGGCTCATGTCATCATCCACCCATATTATCAACCATCACTATGTCTATTTGAATAGAAACATAACAAGGAAAAAATATAAATAACTTGCGCAACAAGCTAGAAAGAAAAATAAAATTGGTGCAAAAATTTCAAATTCTGGGCCACCAGCTTGACTTAAGTCACGCTGAGCTAACACCTGCGGTGAGCTAACTCACACAGAGCTTCAGCATGAGTTAAGTTCACGCCCAGGTCGTGTTTCCAGACAACTAAACCTAACTCAAAAACAGCAGCAAAATCAAGAGAGAGGTTTATATGGTACATTACCTAATCTTTGACGCTTGATGAGCGTACGAAACTTGCATCCTGACGATTTGCAATGATTTTGGCTCAGATTATGCTCCAAAAATTGCAACTTTGGGGTTTTTTTGGATGTGAAGAGGGAAAAAAATGTGTTTTGAACTTGGAACTGCTGAGTTTTGTCCCAAAATAGTAATGCACGCAGCGTGAGTTAACTCACGCTGCATTCAGCGTGACTTAAGTCACACAGGGATATTTTGGTCATTTTTTCGGGAGGGAGCAATTTTATTTGTGGGAAGAGCAGTTTTCTATTCTCAATCTCCCAATCAACTCAAAAAAAAAAAAATCACACTAAAAATGAGTATAAGACATTTTTTGTCAAAACATACAAAGAAAAAAGGAAGACATAACTTTTTTTCTACTATTGATCACCAAGATAGACCACAATTAATCAACTAACTTAATTGTTTTTCAAAAATAAAACTTTACATTGAGAATCATACTCCACAAATCCCCGCATAATATATTATTGGGGAGAGACGAAGGGTTTTAAATTGCTATCTGATGAATCAGAGTAAGATTAGTTTCATAATCGTTCCAAATAACTTAAGAGCAGTGTTATATCTCGAGAAAGGGAGCATCAATTCACGAAAAAAGAGCAGCCAATCACAATACACAGCTTGCCACAATACACGGAGGGAAAAATAGGAAGTGAACAATAAATCATGCAATGAAAACTTGCCAGCTGGAAAAAATCGCTAGGCCTATCCTTTGCTAGAAATATCATTTTCCATAAGTTAAACTTGTAGAAATACTCTATGAAACCACTGAGATCCCATTTGGTTCACATGATATGATAGAGATAGGATAGAATTTGAAACTGGATAAGGATATGAACATGATAAACATTTATCCTATCACATGTTTGTTGCACACATGATAACAACCATAATATCATATATATCACAATTAAATGACATAATTAACCTTGTAATTAATTATAATTAAATATAATTAAGTTATTATTAATTAGATACAAAGCTATTATTGTCAATCGTCTTCTTCCTTTTTTTAGGGATGACATAATCTTCATTCTTAAAGTTCAATTAAAAAAAATCTTGACTTCTTCAATTAAAAAAATTGTTTA